>RJWJ010005280.1:0-69421 GCA_004363605.1 Indri indri
TTTGGGTAGTATAGACATTTTAACAGTGTTTATTCTGCCGACCCACGCAAATCTCAGGGACTTTCTATCATTTCATTATTGTAGCTAGAGATTGAAATGATCATTTTAGGGTTTATTTATAGGTATAGTGAAATACCCAATATGGGAATACCATCATCTGCACAGCACTTCATGGTTTCAAAAGCAGTGCACCATAGCGAATTTGTGAAGTCAAAGTTGGGAAAATGAGATTATAAGCAATTAAATGAATTACTGAAGGTAGATGTTTGGGCAAGTCTAGGCCTCCTGGTCCCCAATCCAGTGCCCTCTTCTTAACTACCTACCTCATACTGCCATTACTTTGGGAAAATTGAACTATGACTATACAGAGGTTTCTTATGGCCCACTAGGAGTGGGGGATTTCATATTGCAGATGACTTAATTAGTGTCCTTTAGGAGTATGTTCAAAATCCCCAGGAGGCCCTGCAGTGTCTCATTCAGAATCGTGACTAACAGGACCTGTTAAAAATGCTCAGTCTCCTATTACATGTATACTAACTTCTGTTGTCCATTTTTTAAATTATTGGATTCATCTATCTTTGTATTAGGAAAGTATAATTCGTAGACTTTTGCAAAACCGCTTCCCTTTATATGTGCATGTGGTCCAGCGGAATAAGTCTATAAAAGCTTCATTAAGTCATTCAGCAGATACTTGGTGACCTGATCATCTGAGCCAGTAAAGCTTAAATCCTCCACCAGAGCTCAAAGGTGTCAATCAACTCTAGAAAACAGAACTGAGTGGGAGGGACCAAGTGAGTAAGGAATGTTTTAAACAGGGATATTTAAGTTTTGGATGTTTTTACTAAGAGAGCAAAATTGTATCTAGATCAGCTCCCAAATGTGGAATAGATGACACTGGGACACATACGAGAAGCTGGAAGGAAAGGATTTCTGGAGAAGTGCTAGGACATTCATGTCAATCTGTCTAGATTGGATTATGGACCTTAGAATCTTAATCTTTATCTTAATATCATAATGGCTGAGACATTATAAAGCTCTTTGCTTCATTTGCTGAAATCTTTTGGGATCAGAAATTGTGTTTTAATACAGTGTTTATTGTTATGCTGTCTGTATACGTTTATTTATTTCTTTGTCCTTTTTAAAGAAAATTATCTAACACCCAAGAGAGGAAATGAGAAAGGGAGAGTCCTCCCTCTCCTCAAATTTGTTCAATATCTTCTTAGGGCCCCAGATATAATGAAATATTTCCTTAGGGACCCTTCTCTGCTAAAAACAGGATGACTTTCATCTAAACAAAGGGCTTATTCCCTTAAATTCTCTCCCCAGAATTATAGCCAGAGCTGAGTAGACAATTTCTAGTCCAGGATAACCAACTACATGGCACAGACGCCTCCACACCCTCCTCCTTGCTCACGGCAGCCGTCACCAAGTGATCCCATTTTCCCAATGAGCTTGCATGTGTGTAGGTAAGTAGTAATGTAATTCCTGTTTCACAGATGCAGAAACAGACACCGAAATAACTTTCCTAAGTATCTGTGACTCTGAAGCCATTATTCTCCAAAGAATATCTACTAATTGAGAAGAGTTGACAACTAATATGAGATTTATTTGCCATCCATGATCTAGTTCAACTTCATTACTTTTCATAAAAGGGAACAAGAGTTCAGAAAGTTTGAATAATGTAGGTGAAAGTGCTTTGCAAATTTATAAAGAATGCTGAAGATGTTAATTGTCGTTTTTGGTTTTTTTTTTAATCAAGGACAGAAACCTAGTTAGTTTATAGCAATTTTCAAATTTTAGTGTGCATCAGAGTCACCTGGAGGGTTTCCTGAAACACAGAATCCTGGGCCCCACCATGGAGTTTCTGATTCAGTAAGTCCAGTATGCTCAATAATTTGCGTATCTAACAAATTCTTATGTAATGCTGACATTGCTGATCCATGAACCACACTAGAGAACCACTGGTTTATGACATACCTGAATTCAAATGTGATTACCATGAAATCTCTCTTTGCTATCTTCCGTACTATTTCCAAGGCTCAAAAGTAATTTGTAAAATACAATTTTCCCCTATGATCTCTGCTAAATACACTTTAGGGCAGGAAAAGGGAATCACACTGATTTTTATGGATATTTTGTGGAGACCTGCTGTTGTGAGGTCTCCCTTCTTGTGTATTCAGTGAAATGTTCATGTTGATAAATGGAAATATGTAAATGGACAAGAGCCAGTATGGAGTTTAACACTAATTGGAAGAAAAATCACACCTAGGTATATGAGAAAATAATTAGTTCGAGGCCAGGATAAAGATGGACGAGGTCACAGGAATCTGTAAAACAGGAACCTTGTGCAAAGGAGTATGTGAGACAAAGCTAGTGAAGTTAGGGAAGAAAGTGGAGAGATTTGAGTCCCAAGGAGTAAGATAATACCTCAAGTGTTGATGAACTGACCTGAAATTCACTGTGCATAAAAAACAGTCAAATGCACTTTGGCTCAAATATTTGTAGTCCACTATGTGAAATGGAAGTCAGACTTTTCCAAGGAGGCTTCAGAGAGCAGAACTAGCACCAGCAGGCCAGGCTTCAGGAAGACAAATTCTGGCACAGCATCTGACAGAGCTTTCTAACAAACAGTGCACCTGAAAGTGGGCTGGGCCGCCTCAAGAGCACAGAATTTCCCAATGCTGACATTGTCTAAGCAGAGTCAGGTGACCACTGGGGACAGAATTTAAGCAAAAAAAAAATGTGGAGGTTAGACTTGGAGACTTGGAGATTACATTAGTCTGTATTTTTCTGGAACTAGGATAACTCAAGAACAGTCTAGTTTAAGATAAGAATAAAAACAAGGTGGCAGGCAAGATGAGAGTGACTTCACTGATGTCTAGCAAGAGGCTAGGCTTTGTACCACACAGGTCCCAGCTCAAATGCAGCTCAGCTCTTACTCGCTGAGGGATCTTGCTGGTATCTACCCTCTCTGAGACCTAGGCTCTTCTCTGTCTGTAGAACAAGTGCATTAATAGCTGCCCCAGAGTGTTCTAGTGAGCAATAAATAGTGTACCATGTGGAAATTGTCCCTGACACACAGTAAGGGTTAGTAAATATTTTCTTCTCCTCTCTCCCTTTAAGTGAGGTAGGAAAAAAAAATGACTCAGGGAAAGGCTGAATTTAGGAAATCCAAAACTATGGACTCTGTAAGAACTGTCTCTAAGAAGTAATTTCGTAAAGTAAACAATGTTGAATTTGTATCTTTGTCTACATTTGTCTATACTGTATTTCCTTTCTTGGGCTTGAGATCTTTCACTTCTTTGAATAGCAATTTCTTTTTTTTTCTTTTTTTTTTTCGAATAGCAATTTCTTGAACTATCACAATGGCCTGAATTTAAATGGCTAAGAATCAGTTAGTACTGATGAGTCTTACGGAAAAGAAGAGAGGGTTAGGGGCACAAGATTTTTCCTCCAAAACGATATCCCTTCCTCTAAGGCTTAAGCAGCAACAGTGAACACTGATAGCAACACAGACCTCCCAGTATTAGTCAAAATATAGACATCAAAGCAAAAGTTGAGACAAAGTTAGGATGTTCAGGTTGTAAGCTTATATATACCAGATGGATCTAAGTTTGGGAAGGAGTGTGTTTTATTCGTCTTTTACCATGGTGTCTAGATAGACATAACTGAGCTCGTCTGGGAAACCTTGTAAATGTAAGTACTTTCTGAAATCACATGTGTGGATGGGTTATGGATCCCATCTCATGCTATCAGGCTAGGAAGGAGGAGACAATGAAAAATTTGTTTTCAAAAAGGGGATTGTATCTGATAAAAATGTCATTGATCTGGAAAATCAGTGCTCGAAGTTTCACTGGCTACTGTTTGTCATGGTGGGGAGGGGGAACACAACCTAAGATGGCCTGATCAATCTGCCAGGAAGGGCGTGTGTTCCTGCAATGGGGACACGCTCTCTCTCCCACTGCTCTGAACAGATGAAATTTACAGCCATCTTGTGACTACGGGGGGACGAAGCTACACACCAAGGGCTCCTGGGCAGTGGAGTCACAATCCTGAAGCACACACATGGAGGATGCCCTGCACGTGGACTTTGGTAAGGGAGATAATATATTTCTTAATTGTTTAAGTCAGTTTTAATTGTTTCTTAGACTTAAAACCAAAGATACTCCAACTGTAAAAAGTGAGTTGAGTGTCTACCGGTTCTCATTGTAATCATCTTGAAAGCAATTTTTTAAAAAAATAAATTGTATATATTTGAGGTATACAACATGATGTTATGAGATAGTAAAACAGTTACTATAAAAAATTAACATATTCATCATCTCACATAGTTACTCATTTGGTTGTGTCTGTCAGGGGTGGACAAGAGCAGCTAAATTTTACTTATTTTGAAAAAATCCTAAATAAAATACTACTTTATTAACTGGAGTTCTCACTACTTTATTAACTAGAGTCCTCACATTGTATATTAGATCTCTAGAGTTGTTCATCCTACATACCTGCTACTTTGTATTCTTTGATCTACATCTCCCCATTTTCTCCTCCTCTTCCGCTGATGTTTGTAAAATACCCTGTACTTGTATTAATATTTTGATTTTTTTAAAAATAAAAATTTAAAGGATCCTTTTTTCCCCAAAAGTGTTGAGGGCCACTGATGCAGATATTAGTCTTTCTTTTATGCTTCACACAAACTGAGAAGAGCTTGGGTTCTTAGAATTTCAAAGGCTAAATCAATCTGTTAATTTAATCTATTTGGTTTTAAAAATCAGTTAATTCCGTCAAAATATAGTCATGTTAAATCTTTCAATTATTACATATGGGCAAACAATAGTTTAAATGTCTTCATTATTTCACTTTCTAACCGGTTATGTGGCATCGATGCAGGTAGCATATTATAACATTAGAATTTAGTGACTCGCAATTATTATACAAAAATGTGATTAACACATTGTGCAGCCAAAACTCAATGAAGCAATTTTCAAATGCTCCATACATAGCAAGACTCCCTGCAAAAAGAGGGTCATATTCCCGGTAAATGTGACACAGCTAATGTCCATCAACTGACTAACGTTCATTAGCATTCAACACATTAGTGGATCGTCCTTCTGTGGGCACTTCTGTTCTTAATTTATAGTTCTTTGTAGTAATTTATAGTGTGTAGTAGAAAAAGCATGTCCTTTGAGGCCAAAGTTGGGCTGAAATCCCAACTTGGACATTTACTAACTCGGTAACTTTGGTCAAGTTACTTGATGCCTCTAAACTTCAATTTCTTCATCTATACAATAGGGCTAGAAAACCGAACTAGTTCACAAGATTGATACATAGATAAAATTTATATGCAAAGAACTAACAATGTGCCTTCACATATTAATACCTGTTATTTTCCTCTCTTTCCTTTCCCTTAATTTTCCTCATTAGAAATTCTGAGAACCTCAATTTTTTTTTTTTACCTGACAAATGTTCAGAATAGAAGAGTGAAAATCAGTGTGGCCTGAGTGGCAGGAGATTTAGACGTGTGTGCGGATGTCTGCGAAGCCGGAAGACCGGTGGCAGAAGCTGTTTCACATGGGTCTGAGGAGCCTCCGGGGAGAGGAGCCCCACTCTGTGCCAGACACAGCCTAGCATGTCTGGGTGCTTGTGGGACTGGACAACAGTTGGCAGGAGCTGAGACACCTTTGGACACAGAGTTTGTCGTCAGAGGGGGAGGTTGTTAGAGTAAATGCACATCGGTTTTGCTTTGTTTTCCCAGTCGCCAACAGAATCCTAGAACAAAGGACCTATAAAAAGTTTTTCACTAAATTCTGTACTCATTTGGAGGTGGCCATGCTGCTCAGGTTCACCTTTAACAGAGTGTGGCACAAAAAGACTAAAGTCATTCTCTCTCCTCCAAGTCCTCCCTCCCGCATCCCCACAAAACAGCTCTGGCACCATAAGAGAACAGAGGATCTGGGGGTGGGTAGTGAAGGTCCTGGGGTCCAACAGATGCAGAGGATCAGCTGTGGCCCCAGTAGGGTCCTGCCAGCCTGGAAAAGCTGCAGAAGAGACCGTGGTCGGTGCACAGAGCAGAGGAACAGCCACAATTGGGAACAAGAATGAAGGCCCATGTGTTCAGCTGTGTATGTGAGACTCAGGCCTTCAAACACACTGTGCCAGCTGTAGGCTTTAAATTGTTTCATCACTTTTTGAGGAGTGAAGATATTCATAGAATGATATTTAGAAATCATTGCAACCCATAATTTCTGAAAAAAGTAATTTATAGGACATATATATTATATGGTAATATAATATACCCCCCAAAAACATTTATTTTATGACTGAATGTACTTTTAAGCATATGAAAATTATGAAAAGCAATGTGTTAAACATTCACATCCCCTGACTGAAAGGAAAAAATGAGCAAGTTGTTAGTTTGGGGTGGACATGTCGGCTCAGGCCAGCTAGGCAATGTGGACAAGGACTCCGAGTCACATCTTGGCCATCATAGCCGTGCTCAGCCCAAGAGTAGTAATGTCAATCTACTCAATCATTTAGCTCTTGCTCTATGCCAAGCTCTGAGCTAAGCATTTGGCATATGATATGCCATTTATACATTCCCTTTGTACAACAGTAGCCCTCTGGGGTGAGTATAATTAGTCCCATGTTACAGATGCAGCTCTGAGAGTTTAGTGTCTTAAGATACTCAGTTGTTGAGCAGCTGAGTTCAGATTTAAACTCAGGTCTTTCCAGCTACAAACCTATGCTCCAAACCATTGTCCAGTGTTTCTCATCTGTTTCAAGATTATGTGGGATTCTAGTTAAAATGCATAATTGGACCTATGTCTAGGTCCTTGGACAGGCAGCATCAGTACCACCCAGGAAATTGTCAGAAATGAAGCATCCCGGCCTGACCCATACCTGCTCAATCAGAATTTGCATTTTAACAAGTTCCCAAGGCAATTTGTATTCACATTCAGGTCTGGGAAACACTGCCTTACATTATGCTCATCTTCTGTGCCCAGGTACCTTTCAAACATACCCATTCAGTATAAAGGCAGTGGTTAGTCCATTGTCTGAAGTAATCTCACAGCTTTGAGGAAGGATTAACTCATGCAAAATTTATTCATTTCTCTCTCCAACTGGGTTTATATTATATCAAAACAAGTGGTTGAAAGTCCATCATTCAGGCAGACCACTTATCTGATACCATGGTTGCACCAAAAGACTCTTTTAAGAAAAAGTCTGCATTTCAAAAGAAATCACCTCATTCACAGTTATGTGAACAGCTAAGAGTCAGCATCTTTCTTTAAGACAAGGCCAGAAAAACCACTCCTGGCCTGTCTTGCCCTCTCCCACTCTAAAGTTAACCCAGCATGAAGTCAGACTTGCATCAACTGGTTGCAGCCTATTTGTCTAAGGAAACAATTCAGAATAGATCATATTCATGAGACTCTGTGTCTCCAAGGGCTCCAGAAATGTTAAGCTTTGAATTACTTCTTTACAAAATCCAGAACAAAAAGCTATGGGTTGCTGAGCATCTAAAGAGCTTGTGGTAATTGTGGTGGAAGAAGTAATTTTTTTCATTGTTGTTCCTGGCATTTGGGACTATTAATACCTAAGCACATTGTGAGGGAAAACTTCAGTTAATTTGCTACTAAGATGACAACCCATGTGAAATCTAAGGTACGTGCTTTGCAAAAGAGTTCAAAGGTTTGGTTTAAAACCCATTCCTGGATGAGAGAGAAGGAAACCAATTACTAGAGAATGGTAGTGATAATTAAGACAATGTTATGATTCACCAAGAAAAGCCTGGGTTATGAACAATGAACACTGTGGCATATAAATTACCTGTGAGCAGAGTTTAATGATGTGTTCTTTCTTATTAATTGCCCCTTTGGTGACATGGTCTGTAAAAGTTATTTTTTAGAAGAAACAAAAGAAGTCCACTGTCTCATCTTAGCCTTGGCAAATTTTACACATTGCTAAAAATTTCATGACCTTGGAGTGTCTTTCCCTCACCCAGTATTTATTAGTGCGAAATGTAATTGGTTTTATATTTTTGTATAATAATTATGAGATACAGTCCCGTATGGAATTTCCATAGCTTTAAACAGTCCTCCATTAAATAGCATACGTTGAACTTTATAATTTAGCACTCTAATTGTGTTCACTCATTCATGGAAAATGTTCCCATCTTTGATATTATCTCTTCTAAATCAAACCCAAAATAAAACTTATTTTGTCTGGATTAATATATTTTGGGGCATGGACTGGGTGTACATGCAGCTGCTGAAACAGACTGCAGCGAGCGGGATATGATCGTTTTGGCCATCTTCCCAAACAGTCCCAATCACGGAGTCTAAATGCCAGATGGAATGGTATAGTGGCCACGCTGATGGGTTCACAGCTCAGTCAATCAGCGAGCATAACTGACATCTATCCAGCTTCACCAGCTGGTGGGTGAGAAAAAATATTAACATTTACAATAATGTTCCCTAAATTTCAACAGTTCCATGCCTCCCACCTGTTCACATGGGTAGTCCAGTTTATTTCAGAGGTGCCCAGCCTCAAATATTTCTGAGTTGTTTTTAAAGGGATTTGTATGTGTAGCCAGAAGTCCTTTCGTCCCACACAAGTTTATAGGCCTGGGAAAGTGCACTTTTCCTTCAAGAGCCTTTAGGGGAGGGTCGGTATTATAGCAGCCTGCTTCGCATGGAAGCAGTGCCACTGCTTGCAGCATTGGAGTCCTTCTGCTCTAGGAAATGGCCGCCCCCAGCATCCCTCTTCTCTACTGTTCGTTTGTGCTATGCTCACTGCTTGCTGATATCCCCAGGGCCCTGAGATCCTTGTGCTGATGCACCACGATTCATGAAGCTGCCAGCCTCCTGTGGGCCACCTACCTGTGGGCTGCCTCCATCTGGGTTTCTCCACTCAGGGAAAGAACAGACTGCCCTTTCTTGTGTCCCGCTCTCTCAGGGAGCAATTCCAGAGCAGAGAAGTATAGGGCCCTGGCTAACAGATTTCTCTTCTGTTTCACAAGTCTTCTCTTCCACAGAGTACAACCTCATACAGTATCTGAACCACTGCCCTGGCACTCACAAACAATTGAGTGCCAAGGAGATCCAAGGATGGGCTTTGCTGAGGCTTGCTCAGTCGCTTTCAAAATGCATGGATCTCTAGCAAAGGTAGGGTGGAGAACCGAACCGGCACCTTTTCAGTCTCCTTTATGAATTGAAGATGGCTGAGCCTGCAGTAGAGGCAGCCTGACTTGTCTACCCAGTCCTAGGTGAAACCAGGAGAGCAGGGGCACTGCTTTGGGGAGGCAGTAGAATGGAGCAAGGGGGAAAAAAGTGGCATGTAACTCTAGGGTGTGGCAGCTGAGTCTGAGCTCTGACAAAAAAGAGCCAGCAATTTGCAATAATATTCATCATCCTTTCACTTTGTGAATATAGTCAGGATCAGAATTCCATTTGCATACTAGGAAGAGATCAAGTTATGAGAAACATGCTTGTCTAGGATGTCATTCTTCTAACCATTCATGCATGCATTTAGCAAATACTCATTAAGTGCCTACTTTGAGTCAGGGGCATATATGGTGTGGATAGATAGAGATAGTATAGATATAGATATATGGTATAGACTGAATGTTTTTATCCCCCTAAAATTCATATGGGGGGATATGAATCCCTGATGCGATGATATTTGAAGATAGGGCTCTTGGGAGATGATTAAGTCATGAGGATGGAGCCCTCTTGAATGAGATTAGAGCCTTTATGAAAGAAACTCCAGAGAACTCATTTGGCTCCTTTCAGCCATGTAAGGGCACAGCAGAAATACAGCTATTTATGAAACATGAAGTAGGCTCTCAGCAGACACTGAATCTATCAGCACCTTGATCTTGGATTTCCCAACCTCCAGAACTGTGAGAAATAAATTCCTGTTTTTATAAGCCACCAGGCTCTGGTATTTTTGTTATAGCAGCCTAAATGGACTAAAACAATATAAAGTAGATAAATATAGTATATAAAGCAAATATTCTACTTTACATGGAGCTGCATATTAAAAACACAGATAAATGTATTAATACAGCTTTTATTATATTTATGAAGGAAAATAATAGGAGATAGTGTAACAAGGGATTTAGGGAAGACCTCTATGAGAAATTAGCATATTATCTTACACTTACACAATGTTGCTATGGGCCAGGCATATATATTTACTCACATAATCCTCAAGGATACCTTATAAAATAAACATCCATTTTATAGATGAGGAAACCCACAGAAATATTAATTAACAAGTCCAAGGTCACACAAAAAGTAAGTAGCAGATCCTGGATTTGAACCCAGGATTTGAGACTGAAGGATGAGTACGATTGAACCAGATGAAGAGTGTGTAGTTAGTTTTTTGAACACAGAGAATGGTATGGGAACAGCAGGGAAGGTCCTGAGGCACTTGGTGCATTTGAGGAAGCAAAGAAGATCAGTGAGGGTAGTGAGCAGAGGACAATCACAGGACATGACATTG
Source organism: Indri indri (assembly GCA_004363605.1). Taxonomy (NCBI): domain Eukaryota; kingdom Metazoa; phylum Chordata; class Mammalia; order Primates; family Indriidae; genus Indri; species Indri indri. The sequence goes on from RJWJ010005280.1 coordinate 10,504, forward strand.
GAGAGGTGCACAGGGCCAGATCATATAAAGCTCTTTTTCCTGCCTCTTAGAATTATGATATAATTTACATAAATTAAAATTCACTTTTTTAGTGTATAGTTCTGCAAGTTTTGATATCCTCACATAGCCATGTGACCAGCATTGCAATCAAGATAGAGAAGAATTTGAGAACCTCAGAAAAAAATCCTCTAGTGCCCCTATGTAGTCAATACCCCCACCCCACCCCTTTGGAGTCCTCTGATGTGTTCTCTGACTCTATGGTTTGGCCTTTACAAAAATGTTATAAAAATGGTATGTAGCCTTTTGAGTTTGCCTTCTTTACTTAGTGTAATGCATTTGAAATTAATTCATGTGTGTGTCAGTAGTTTGTTGTTTTTTATTGCTGAGTAGCATTCTATGGGTGTATCAGAGTTTATTTATTCACAAAGCAGTTGAAGAACATTTGGATTATTTGTAATTTGTGGGTAATTATGAATAAAGCCACTATAAACAGTCACATTCAGATTTATGTGTGAATATAAATTTTCGTTTCACTTGGGTAAATACCTAGGAGTAGAATTGCTGGGCCATGTGGTAAGTGTATGTTTAACTTTGCAAGGAACTTTCAAACTGTTTTCCAAAGTGGCTGTTTCATTTTGCATTTCCACCAGCAACATATGAATGCTTTAATTGATTCACATCTTTACCTGTGTTAGTTATCATCGTTTTTTTTTTAATTTTTAAAAACTTTAGCCATTCAAATTGGTGTGTAGTGATAGCTCACTGTACTTTTAATCTCCATTTACCTGATGACTAATGATGTTGAGCAACTTTTCAGATACTTATTTGATAGTGTTGTTCAAGTCCTCTAAATCCTTAATAATTTCTTGTCTACTTGTTCTATCAATATTGTGAAAACAATCTTGAAGACTCCTATTAAAATTGTGGATTTGTCTATTTGTCCTCCCCATTTTTTAAGTTTTACTTCATGTCGTTTGAAGCTCTTTGTTAGGCATATATACGTTTAGGATGATTATATCTTTTTGGTGAATCGATCCTTTTTAATATCAGTAATAATCTTCTTTATCCCTCCCTAATATTCTTTGCTTTGAAGTCCACTTTGTCCAATAAACAGCCGCTTCAACTTTCTTGGAATTAGAGTTTTTATATGTATATGTATATATGTTTGTATGTATATATTTTTATATCCTTCATTTTTAGCTTATATAATTCTTTCACTTAAAGACAGTTTCTTACAGGCAGCATACAGTTTGGGTTTTGCTTTTTAATTCAGTTTGACAATCTCTTCTAATTGGTGTGTTTAGACTGTTTATATTTAATGCAATTGTTATATGCTTGAAACAAAATGAACTATTTTGCTAGTTGTCTTATTTGTTCTATCTTTAAAATTATTATTCATCTCATACTGCCTTCTTTTGAATCAAGTATTTTCTAATGAGTTTATTTCATTGCCACTATTGGCTTATACCATTTAATAACATTTTTAGTAGTTGACTTAGGGTTTATTATATACAGCTTTAATTAGTCACAATCTTTCTAATATTATACCACTTCAAGTATAATTCATGAATGTTACAACTGTATACTTTTAATCTTTTCCTCCCATTATTTGTGTTACTTTATACATACTATACTATATTTTGAGCTTAGACATAGAGTTCTTCTTTGGTGTCCATGGGGTATTGGTTCCAGGATCTTCCATTGATAAAAAAATCCATGGATGCTCAAGAACTCCCTTATATAAAGTGAAGTAGTATTTGCATATAGCCTACACACATCCTCCCATATACTTTAAATTATCTCTAGATTACTTATAATACCCAATATAACGTAAATCCATTATCTCCTAAACTCTCATAAACGAGGCCCTCCCAGGGCCTTCAGAGAAACAAAATGGAGCAATGAGGTCAGAAGGTATCAGCAGAAGCCAGTAGAGTTTTTCTATAAGGGATTTGATCTCTGGTATCTGTAGTTTTACAATAAAGCCCATGCCAAACTTCTTGCTGAATATAAGACCAGAGCTTGATGGGCTTGCTAGTTATCCTGCTTATGCATTTTCTTGTCTCTCTTCTCTCTCTGCAGCAAAAATATAAGTTCCATGAGGGTGTTAAATTATATTGTCAGGAGATCATTAGCTTGAGGCTGTCTCTGTATTTGAGTTCCTACATCATGAACTGCAACCTAACTTATTACATAAACAAACCAAAACCTAACTTAGGAGTAAAAAAAACCAAAAAAACAAAAACAGCCAGGTTTCAGCCAATCACAGGCAGCAATTCATCAACCATGCCCAAATAAGGCAAATGCCTAGCTGTAGACAATCAGGTGATTTCTCTACTTTGCTTTTGTGTTCAGCCTATAAAAGCTTGCTGCTTACACTGCTGGGTGGAGCTTTCTGAACCTCTTCTGGTTCTGAGTGTTGCCCAATTCATGACTTGTTCTTTGTGCAAATAAACTCTGTTAAATTTAATTTGTCTAAAGTTTTTCTTTTAATGAGGGCAAGGACTTGGCTTGATTCACTTCCTTATCCTCAGCAACCATCAAAGAGGTGAAGTCATAGGGCAACCAACTACTCTGAAATCTAAGAAAATACAGGTGCTTCCATGGAGAGATGGGATGGGAGCTCTTGCTTACCTGGAATAGATGCTGAATGCCACATAAGCTACTAAGAAGAATTTGGCAAGTTGAAATTTTTAACAAATTGCAAAAGGCCAAATATGAGCTGGCATTAAATTATAAATCCCCTGGTAGCTGCATATACAAAGGGAATTTGCACCCATATGCAGGCTTTTTCCTACAGATCTTGCTGATTGTTTATGTGAGAGATGGATTCAATGCAAGATATTGGAGAAAGACTTCCTTGTGTTTACAGAAGGAGAACAATAGTCACTATAAGAAAAGCACAAGACCTGGACTGTTCTTCCATGTCTCCCCTATGAAACAAAAAAGCCTTAAGCTTCTGGTGGAAGCCTAACGAACCAGCTGGGAAAAGGACACACAAAAAATTCTACCTCTTCAGCATGGGCAGGAAAATGTCCTGGGCCCATAACATTAGAAACCCTTTATCAATGAGGAGGAGTAGGAACCCTGACAAGCCCCCACCACTGAGACTCAGGAACACAGTGCCTGCCTACGACTGCGACTAAACCAGGACAACAGAAAACACCTCCATCCTGGCCCCAAAACCAGATTAGAAAGCCCTGAGAAACAAATAACAGCAACCTACTGCTGGATGTTGGGCAAGAGCATAAAGAAAGACTCTTTCTCCAAGGCATAGGGTTACAAGGAAAGTCTAAAGCTGAAGGTAGAACAGGGACATTGAAAAAAAATCCTCCAGAAACTTGTCCCTGACCCTAAACACAAAACAATGCTAGTTGAATTTGAAGGCTGTGATACACTGAAGGTAAGCATATCAACAACAAAGTCCAAACCCAACTTAACTCCTGATTAGATTGATTGAATGCCCCACCACCACCACAACCACTTAATACTTAGCAAAAGAAAAAGAATGCCTTCTATGGTGGATCATAAAAAGGGTTCTCCTGAAAGAGGCTGCTGATCCTGGGGCCTTGTCCAATTTGGTAAGAAATTGAAGCTCACATTTATTCCTTAGCCCATAAAAATTCTGGGCTAAGACTCTTTTGAAAGATGGCTCAGACTTTGAGTACACACCTTCTGGTTATCTGGGAATAATGACTATCACCTGCTACCCAGGCTGGCCATAGGGAACAAGAAAAGAAATGGATAGGCAATACCTAAGCCCACTGTCTGGTACACAGTAGGCACTCAGGATATGTTTGGAACTTTTCTGTTTCTTCCCTTGTATTAAGGGAGAAATACGTGCACAAATGATCATATAGGTGCAATATTGAAGGCAGTGTTACATCTGTTGCTCAATAAACAGTGGTAGAAGTGACCGGTTCATGGGATGCAGGGACGAGATGGCCATAGATATGTTTTTTGTAATATTTGAGTGGGATTTTGAAGAATGTGTGGGATTTAATAAGGTATAAAAAGGAAGTGGGCTCTCTGAGTAGAAGCAATTGCATGTGCAATAGAACAGTGGTTTGAAAGAACACTACCAGAAACTAAAGTGTATTTATTCATTAATTTATTTATGTGTTCATTCAGCTAATATTTATTCAGCATCTACTATGCATTAGGCACTTGCCAGGGGTTCCACTTATATTATTATTTCATGCTTTACTACAAGTTAAACTTACAGAAATTGCTTCTCATCAGCTCTTAACAAGCTATGAGTGATATGTTAAAGAACTACGCGTAGCTTGAGAATCCTGGTCTGAATATGCTTTAACCTGCTTAGGACTTCCTGAGTCTTCTCATGACTTATAGAATCATTTAGTCACTACTTTTCTAGCTCCAGAGGAAGCCTCTTTGCTTTTTTGGATACATTCCATGTTCTGTAATCACATAATGAATAACATAGGATTATAACCAGCAGTGATGGCAGAGGAGCAGCCAGGACTTTCCTTACCTTTAACTCAGACCCATGGGCCTTTACAAATCCTGCTCAATACACCTTACCTAGAGCAAGGTAGACTGCCTTGTTCCTACAACTGTGGCATAATCCTAAACAGGTATTAGGGTTTCAGGAAAGCCTTGCTGGGTTCCATGTCTCTAGCTTTCCTCCAGAGCAACAGAGACCTCAGGTAGGTAAATTATTTTGGGAAAAATGTATCTTTGACATAGACTCTCATGTGGTGATATCAATAGGGTTAGAGTAGATGAGGGTGGAAAGGCTGTTTGTATCAAGAGCAGATTCAGCTGCTTATACCGGTTGAGCGTCCCTAATCCAAAAATCTGAAATCCAAAATTCAAAACTTTTTGAGTGCCGACATGATACCACACATGGAAAATTCCACACATAAGTACTTAACACAAATTTTGTTTCATGTACAAAATTGTTAAAAATATTACATAAAGTTACCTTTAGGCTATGTATATAAGGTATATATGAAACATAAGTAAATTTTATGTTAGAATTGGATCTTATCTCCAATATATCTCATTATGTATATGCAAAATCAGAAAATATCCAAAATCTGAAACACTTCTAGTCCCAAGCATTTAGGATAAGGGATACTCAACCTGTAACAAAAATTCAAATTAGTGACTTAAAGAAAACAGTTTTATTTCTCATGTTAGAGAAGCCCAAGGCAGCCATCCAGGGAGAAATGGGAACAGCCTAGGCATTGCTGGCCACTCCTGTCTTTCTGCTCCACCATCTTCAGTAGGCACCACTGCACATTCCAAGATGGCCATTGAAGCTTCTGTCCAAAAGTAGAAGAGAGGGAGGAAAAGAAAGTTCCTGCCCACTGCTTGTCCTCTTTTAAGTGCTTTTCCAGGGAGACCCAGTGATTTTTACTTCCATCTCATTTGCCACCTCTAGCTGCAAGAAGAAAAGATAAATATGTACTTTTATTCCTCTGGAATAAAACCATGCTTCTTTCAAGAAAGAAAAAGGAGAGAGTGGATAGATAGGTGAGTTTGTGGGCCATTGCTCTTCGAGTCAGTAATCAAGCTTCACTGGGCTTCTGACCTCTGCAGAGCACATCTGGGGTTTGAAGTCAGGGAATAGAGCCAGAATAAGGTGTACTCTTCCACTGAACTTCTAATCTCTATTTCTTCTCCAGATGCCTGGATACAACTGTTCTAGAAAGTTAACTAATAAAGTGTAATGAGCATCAGAATCTGAAAGTTGGCTTCAAGTAGGGAATTGAAGTTCCCAAGAATTTCAGGAGACGCAATCCTGCCTAATCACCGTAGGCCTCCAGAAAAGTTTTTGAACTGAGTGGAATTAAATAAATGGAGGGAAAGGGGCATGTTTTCCCTTTCAAGCTTGGTTGAATTCAACCCTTCGTTGAAAGCCTGCTACAGATAGTCCTGTTTCCAGCTTCAGCTGCAGTCCTCTGCTCAATAAACACCCGTATACCTCCCTTTCATTGCCTTCGCCTGGTCATTTAGTGGTTTCTGTCAAAGACGTCGAAGACATGGGCAGAGATGAATGCAACAATGAATGCGCCATCACCGTTTCACATTATGATGAGTCACATTAAAGCCGATTTTACAGAAGATTTTGCATTGAAATAAAGGGACAATCTTTATTTTCTCAGTCCTATACCAAGTTAAATAAGACATAGAAGAAAAAGACCTGACATGGCCCTATCTTTCAGTCTCACTGGAACACATGGCATGTAAACAGATCCTACATGATATAGGTCTCAAACAAATCAGATAGGTCAGCAATGGGGTTATAGGTGGCTGTAGAACATGAAAAGGCCCAGAGAAAAGGAGGCTGGTGTACCATGGCGGGTAGTCCAGTGTGCAAACTAGAGAATAGCCATATAAGAACACCACCGTGAAGCATGGCAGTGAAGTCAGGATCCATCACTAGGTGTCAGGCCAAACTGGAGAAGTAGCGAAAGCTAGGCGTGACCTAGCTATTAGTAGGTGAGTGACCAGGAGTTGGCACCTTGATATCCAGCCCAGGCAAGTAGAAGTTTGGTTATTAAATCAAATGTCTGAGTAAAAAGATCAAACTAGGCATGGATAATAGTAGGAGAATATGGTACGGACTAAGACACATACCCTACTAAGTCTACTACAAGGGTTAGAGATGAGATTGATGATCCTGGAACAGCAACCATATTCCTTCCACCCTGGTTCTCAGCCCCCTGCTTTGGGGTGGCAGATATAGGATTTATGTCAGCAAACAGGGAAATGGGAGTCTACAAGAGCTTGGAGTTGGAATTGCAGCCAGGGGGAGAAGTGAACAGATGCTTCTAACAGTTCCACATCAGACTACATAGAACCTGATGCCAGCTTAATTAAATTTCTTTTACTGACAATGCCTGTATTTTTGGTTGATGTATTGGATATGGTTGCTTTCACATTATGCCCAGAGAGTCTCTAATTATAGGGGAGAATTTTCAGACAAGGGGAAAAACCTTGAAGAACGAGGCATCACACTCAGCACCTCTGGGTAGTAAGTTGTGTGGGGCAGAGGGACTGACACCCAGGGCATACAGTCAGGCAGCATAATCTCTTTGTGGTCTCCACAGGCACCAAAAATAGGTCTTATTTTCAGTGACAAGCTCAGAACTCTCGATTCTGGGAACAGGTGGTAAATGTTATGACTTGAGTAGTGAGTGAGATGAATCGTCTTGCAAAAGACTACACTAATTCTTCACATTTCAATAGAAGTGTGTATGTACAAAGTAGAATGTTAACATTTCCAGAGAGCTGATTATGTGCCCAGAACAATGTTAAGTACATTCAGTATAAGGAACTATTAAGTACCTTTTTTTTGAGCCTCTCCTATGTGCCAAGCAGCATGCCGAGTGCTGTAGCAATAGTATCTTCTACTTAGGAGGGCAGGCTTGAGACAGCACTTCACATATCTTACCACAAGCTTGCAGGTCACACACAATTGTTTCACATTTTGCAGATAAAGAAACTAGGGCTCAGAGTGGTTAAATAACTTGCCCAGAATAACTAATTAATTAAGTGGCAAAGTTACAATTCTCTCGCAAGGCATTCAGCCTGTGATCTTTCCATGACATCCACTGTAATTTTCTTGAGAGCTGAAACCAAACCTTTTTTATCTTTATGCACCAAGTATTAGGAAAATGGCAATTTGTATTGCTGCCGTCATGAGGGTGAACATGCTGCAGAATTGTGTGTGGAACGCTTTGCTAACAATGAGACTTTGCTTTCAGGGAAGATTCCATCGCTCCAGCTGCATTTTGACTGCGATGTTGGATTTCCTATCAGGTCCAGAGCTGATTGATCTATTGGCCTCGCTTTCTCTTGCAGTAGCCACCTTTCAAGAATCTGATGGAGTCACACTGGGATTTACAGAGCTTGTAGCCTTGAGCTTTGAATGTCCCTGAGAAGGGAGAGTAGGGGCAGTTCTTAAAATGTAGTTAGCTCAGTTGACTCCACCCCACTTTTTCTCAAAGCCTCAAGAGCTTCGCCAGAAGAGCTGTGGAAAGTGTGAGGCAAGGAATTGAATTCATCCTGCCCAACAGTCAGCAGTCAGCTGGCTGAAGAGCTTTTTTAACAGAGTGGGCTGGCTGCCCTCTGTGCAGAGAATAACCCTCTGCCTGGGGTCATGTCGGGAAGCCTGGTGTGCTGATCTAGCCATTACCTCACCTCCCCAGGGGAGATTCATGGCCGAGCTGGGGGAGGGGCTCCAGCTCAGCCCACCTGCCCCAAGGTCAAGCAGCCAGGAGACAGTCTGGGGAGCTCTGACAGCAGGGTCACAAATCAGGAGACCTGGCTGCCCTGTGGGGAACCCTAAGCTCCAGCCCAGCGCTCATACAGTCACCTTCATGGGCAGGCGGCTGCAGGCAGGCGCATCTCTCCCGGGGCAATCTCACACATTTATTGATGTGGAAGCACTGATCTCATTGCTTTTTAAATAACACACTGTCTCGGTAACTCATTAAATCCTAGTCATTTGCAGCTGGCTCCCCAGAAACCAGGAGAAGGAAGCTACCTTCTTAAGGTCTCTAATAAGACCTCGACGTTACAGAACACCTTCCTGAAAGGACCTCAAAGCTTTAATATAATTCATCCTATCCTCAATTTACATGTGGGAAAATGGAGGCATTAATTAAGCAACTTGCCTGAAGCACAGAAGCAGTGTAGGGAAAAAAGGTAGAAGCTGCACCCAGCCAGTCTGGAATTTTTCTTAGGCAGCCCCTTCCTTATTCGAGTTACAGAAGATGGCAGGTCCTAGGATATTGGTAGCTTGCAAGCAATCCCACCCCTCATCCCTGCAAATAAACCTAACTGCCATTCATTTTAAAGTAACATATAGTAACTTTCTTTTCCCCAGCTAGAAATACCCAGCTTTCTATAGACTGTCTGGAACTGTGTTCAGGTTGTGGGGCTGAAGTGTGCAGTATGCAATTTTGAAAGCACTTACATCACGTGCTAGGCCAATATTTTATCCATTTCATCATATTGTTTTCTTCAAAGTAAAGAATGATTTCCAATTTATCAATCTAGCGTTCAGACCGAAAACCTTGGCATCATCCTGGACTCTTGCCTTTCTTCCTCACCCCTCATCCTACCAGTCAGGAAACACTATTGGTTCTACCATGAAAGTAAATCTGTAGTCCATCTACTTCCTACCACTGCTGTTAGGGCCACTAGGGCCTGAGCCACCATCCTGTACCTGGGTTTCTGCATAAGCACCCTGATTCTTCTCCCTGGAGTCTATTCTTCTCATAGAGGTCAGAGTTATTATCTTAAAATATTAAGTTAGATCATCTTACTCCTCTGCTCAAAACCCTCCAGTGCCTTCCCGTCTTCATCAGAGTAAAAGCCCAAGTCCACAGCACGGCCCCAGCACTGCGTATGATGTAGCCCTCCTTACGTCCTACTGCTCCTTTCTTCTCTGAGCTTATCTTCCTCTTTTGGTGACTCTATTCCAGCCAAGCTCCAGCCAAACTCCAGCCACCTTACGCTCCTGCCTGTTCCTGCCAAGCACACTTCTGCCTCACGCCTTTGCTCCAGCAGTTTCTTCTTTCTAGAATGCTCTTTCTTTAGATATCTGTGTAGTTAACTCTCTCGTCTCCTTCAAGTTTTTCTCAATTCTCAATACGACAAACTCCTTTCCACACTAAGTCCATAGAAATGATAGAGGAGATAATTTTTAAATTAATAAAAAATGTAGAGTTGCTCTCAGAAATAGAGGGGAACTCTCCGTACAATGGAAACAGTGATCACTTTTTGAAAGATGTGCAGCAATGGATTGGATGGGAGCAATGGCAGGTGGAGAGCATTGCTGTGGAAGGTGGGGTCGGCAGAAATTTGAAGAACATCTAGGGGCAGTGGAAGCTTGGATCAAAGGAAGATTCATAATATCCAAACCTTTAAAACTTTGCCTTGGTCTTCCCAGAATGCACATAGGGCCCATGTCACTGATATCCAGACTCCAACATGACAGATGTCAAGGAGAATAAGGAATGGGGAAACATAGGTCTTAAACAGACAATATGGTCTGTGTTGAGAACTTCTCTGAATCTCTGTGTGTGACAGGAAGCTTCTCAGAGTTTCCCTGGAGAAGGAAGCAGAGGCCTTCCTTGGTGTGGACACTCCATTCCTCATGGAAACCCAGAAAGCCTGTGGTTGGGCTCCATGTACAGTAGTCCCCCTTATCCATGGGTTCATAGGTCTAAACCCTTAAACAGAATGGCTTAGAAGCATAATTAAAGCAAAAGTTACATTTCAGGATCCTGCAAAAGAAATTGGAAGATCAGCATCAAGGGAAGTGGATTAAGTTTTCAACTCTAAACTACTTGTGCAAGAGGCTTGGAGATCTAGGAAAAGGGAGCCAGTGTCCAGGGAACAGAGACAGGTCTCGGTGCGAAGGCTCGTGTGCACTGCCCTCTGATGCATGTCTGTGCCTGTGAGTAAGAAAAATGTTTGCCAAGCAGGAGGAGCTTCTTGGGGAGAAGGGACAGAGTGTGCACTTCCGTGAGGAGAGAGGCCCTTGTTCTTTGGGGGGACAAGAAAAGGCGGAGGTGAGAGGGGAGGAGAGTGCCACGGAAAGCTGTCTTCAGAAGGTCACCCACCCTTAACCCCTCCCTGGCCCTGTTCCCCGGGGGTCGGGAAGGGGTGTCCTCCTGGGCACTCATTCCAGTAATGTGGTGGGAGCACAGCAAGGAGGAGGGAGGGAGGAAATTTATTTTTGTTTTTAAATAAGTGAAAACCCATTAGTTATTTGTATTTTAATATAACTTTAACATTTTCTGAAAATATGTGACATAAGACACACTTAAAACTAGTCAAATAACGCCATTTTAATAGCTATAAATGCTAACATATTACAGGAAGTCAAATGGAGGGGGAAATTAGGTCTTACCAACATCAACGTGTAAACACATACAGACAAATGTTTATAAAATACTTTAACTGTTAAAGAAAATCAGAAACTGCCGTGAAAGTGAAATTTGCTTGTAATACCATTTAATACAACTTCCTCACCCACAACATTTCTGTTAATAAAGGCCTGGCCTCCTGCCCTCGGCTGAGTGGTTTTCACAGACACCCTTTTGGAAAGTGTCATAAAGTGACTTCGCTGCCCAATAATTATGTAGGACAAGATGGGACAGATGATTTGTGGGTTAGTCTTAATGTACAACACCTAATAAAATCATCTTTTTTTTCAACTCCTGACCTTGTAGGATCCCCATCTCCTTATTCCCCCTTACTTTCAGAGTCTGAAGAGATCAGGTCCTTGCTTCCTATCTGGGTGTTCATTCATTCCCTCATCTATAAACCATTATTGAGTGCCAGACACCATGCTGGGCTCTGTAGATAAAACAGTAACACACAGACCATGTCTTCAAGAAGCTCGCTGTCTGGCGGAGGAGGAAGAAAATTCAAACAATTCCTGTCCTGGAGGAAGGGTTATATATCATAACTGCAGCTCTTGGGAGGGTTCAGTGTAGGCACCTAAACCACCCTGGATCCAGTCAAGGCAGGGGTCCAGGTACCTAAACCAAACCTGGATTCAAGTGGGAGAAGGGAAGGTCATTGCAGACAGTTGGAGTGGGTTGCACAAGGCCTTGGAGACCAGGACAATATGGTCTGTGTTGAGAACTTCTCTGAATCGCTCTGTGTGACAGGAAGCTTCTCAGAGTTTCCCTGGAGAAGGAAGCAGAGGCCTTCCTTGGTGTGGACACCCCATTCCTCATGGAAACCCAGAAAGCCTGTGGTTGGGCTCCATGTACAGTAGTCCCCCTTATCCATGGGTTCACTTTCCATAGTTTCAATTACCCTTGGTGAACTGCAGCTTGAAAATATTAAATGGAAAATACCAGAAATAAACAATTCGTAAGTTACAGATTGCATGCTATTCTGAGTAGTGTGATGAAATCCCACATGAATCAACCATTTGTTCAGCATATTCATGCTGTACACACTGCTTGTCCATTGGTCACTTGGTAGCCATCTTGGCTATCAGACTGACTATGGCTGTGTGGCAGTACTGGTGTTCCAAGGACCCTTATTTACTTAGTCACGGCCCCAAAGTGCAACATTGCTGTGCCTCATTTATAAATTAAACTTGATCACAAGTATGTGTCTATAGGAAAAAACATAGTATATATAAGGGTTTGGTACTATCTGCGGTTTCAGGCATCCACTGGGGTCTTGGAATGTATCTGCTGTGGATAAAAGGGGGCTACTGACTGGCTTCTCTTTCATTGCTCCTATAAGGAAGGCACATTTCTCTGCAGCTCAGAAATCATATACACTAAAGGTGAATGCTGAGAAAACTAAGGCGTGAGCAACATATTCTGATAAGGCAAGCTGTCCATCCCCTTCTCCACATGGGGGAAGAAACTCTGACACCTGCCAAGCACGAGACAGATGTTGCTGTTACTGCTTCTGGAATATGCACAATGGCCACTTATCTTGGGCTCCCACGAGCAAGAGGCCTTCTTCAGTGGGAAGGAAACACAAAGCAGACTCCTGGGGCAGACCAGGAAGCTCTGTTTCCCACTGTCCCTGTGTGGTGTGGTTTGTGGGTCCCTGGAAGATTTGCCTGGACAATATATCTGCTCACCAATTTCTTGAATTCCCCACTGGTTAAGGTTTTGAAGACATCTGTTAAAAAGCACAAATATTGTGGGGATGAGATGATTCATTAGGCTGATATCACAAGGTTACCCTTAACATGAATTCATTGATACAAGACAGGATCTGAGGAATAGGATACAAGGAAGGCAAGTTTTACAGATGGTAATTCAAAAAAGTACAGAGCATAGGTAGGGCAGGTGAGGGGTAGTAACAAGAGGCCACTTATGCCCTGTGGGGGAAGGGCTCTGCACGGGAGCAGAAGACTATCAAAACCGTAGGGGAACAAATTTTCCCACTTCACAGCTTTGCACAGGGCAACTTTCTAGACTGAAAAACTAAGAACAATACATTTTGTCGTCCTTTGGCCAGTAATACAATATGTGGATTCTATCGCAAGGACAATAGGAATGACTCAGAAGTGACAAAATCTTAGTGTTAGACGGCCATGGGCAGTGAACGTTAGGGAAGAGTAAATATAATTTAATAGTGATGATGAGATGCACACCTGACTCCCTGGCTACTTTCTTCCTTGTGGTTTAGAAGAAGTTACCCGACACCATACTTCATTCATTTTCCCCTGCTCCTCCCCCGCTGTATTAGTTTCCTACTGCTGCATAACAAAATACTACAAATTAAGTGGCTTAAAATAACCCACATTTAATATCTCACAGTTTTTATGCATCAGGAGTTTGGGCATGGCTTAGGTGAGTCCTCTGCTTAGGTTCCCACAGGCTACAGTCAAGGTGCTTCACCAAGCCGTGTTCTCATCTGGAGTTCGACTGGGAAAGAGTCCACTTCCAAACTCATTTACATTGTGGGCAGAACTCATTTCCTTGTGGCCATATGATGCGGTGACCCAGCATTTTGCTGGCTGTAGGCGAGAGGCTGACCTCAGGTCCTGGAGTTTCCCCACAGTTCCTAGAGATGACCCATAGTTCCTTCCCATGTGGACTTCCTCAACATGGCTGCTCACTCCATCGAGCTAGCAAGGAGAATGTCTTGCCACAGTCTGCTAAAATGGAGTCTTACAGAACATAAAGTAATCCTGAGTGGCAGCCACCACCTTTCCCGGAGTGGATTGCCCAAAAGCAAGTCATCTGTGGAAGTGTGTCCTACCCACACTCAAGGGGAGGGGATTATGCTGGTGTCAACACCAGAGGGCAGGAATGAAATGAGCCACCCTAAGGTCTGTCCAGCGCATCCCCCCTCCCCAACTTTAAGATCGTCCCTGGAGTGGCCGCCCGTAACATCCTCCCCTAAAGTACATTCTTATCCTCCACCTCTAGGGAAAATCCTTCAGATCAAAAAGACATTGTTATCACCAAGTCTATGATTTTGCCTGATACCTGAGCTTGAATTAATCATCTTATAATACAAAGGCATCTAGATCTTCCGAGGCTCCCGTCACCTTGGTGGCTTCCTCCTCAGTACCTAGGAGTGATACTTTGAGCTGGAATCTGCATCTCATTCTGAATCCAGGCTCGCTGCTATGCTTTCTGTTCCTTGTATCCCACGGCATCTATATTTATAGCAGCTCCTCTCTCAGAAAAACAATTTCACCACAATTTTTGGCTTCTTGTTTTCCTTCCTTGATTGAGTGCATGACAAACTTCCACGTCCTGAGGGGCTGTTTTTACCTGCGGTCTTCGAATTATTATATCCTTGGCCAGCTTCGCCTACTCTGTGTGCCCTTGTGCTCTTCGTTTCTCCACTACATTTTTTCTCGGGAGTCCTTGTTTTTGTCTTCCTGCAGCTCATCTGACTCTAGGGAAATTATCAGCCATGAGTTAGCACAGTCTGCACTGAGCCCTAACTCTGAGGAATGCCTTTCACATAGTCAATTGAAAAGGTACCAGGCTTAGAAAAACACCACCACTGAGCTACTTAAGCCCCAAACAGCTGCTGGTGCCCTCTAATGAATACAGCGCTTGCTGGGATTGTATGGCACGCCTGCATCACTCACATACTGAGCAGGGCTCTAATCTTTCTTACTCCTGCTTTTTTTCTCTCTCATGCATTCACTTAACTCTCTCTTTTTTTCCGCTTCCCCCGCAGTCTTTAGTTTTTACCAAATGTTTTAGATTCTATAGATGAGACATTTTCTAGTCTCTACCATGAAGCAAGGACTCTGATCCATTATCTGGTGGCACTCCTCACATGAGACCAACCCTTCATGCTGCAAAGGGACCAATTAGAAAACTATTTCTCTTTCTCCTTTTAATGGGATTCCTCGTGGCTCAAAATAATTCAACCAGCTTCCAGAAGTTTCTTTCTTCCAGCATGTTTAGCAGCAGGAAGAGTCAAATGTTCCTCAGTGCCTATGGCTAACTCCCCATATACACAAACAGGTTTGATGAAATTAAGGTTGCTTTTTAAAAAAAAAAAAAAAAAATTCAGTTAAGATCAGAAAATCACAAATGTTTTCAGCTTGAAGTTTCCACTTCTCAACCGTTTCTGTATCCTATTGACTCAGCCTAAGCCACTGACTATTTGAAAGTGGTGTTAGGAGGAGGCTTGTTTATTTTCCAGGCTACTAGGAGACCTTTTCAGGATATGATTTTATGACTTTACATCAAATTCATCAGGAATCATGAGTGTACTGCAAGACATATTGGCAAGAATAAATCTTGTTTAGATGTTACGATGTAAGAGACCTTGCTTGCTGGATTTGTTCTCAATGAATAGTAAACATACAGCCTTGCAAGTATTACTTTTAGAGACACATACACACGCAGATAATATATTTTGTATACAATAACTACATATAATATTTTATATAACGTACAAATTATATTATATATTTACTATAGCATATATTGATATATATATTTATAATATAGGTTATTTTATTTTTTATATGTGTGTATATATTTCATGTGTGTATATATATTTATCCAAAGTAATACTTGCACACTGACAATAAAAAGCCACAATCCCTTCCTATGGCCCCCTGACCTCCACCCATCCTGCTCCTCACAGATAACTAATTTTTAACTATTTCTGCTTTTAGGCCCTCTAATACTAATAGTTTTCCTAAATAATATGCTTATATTCTTATTTCTATTTATTTTTGTAGACTTTAGACATTTAGCTAATAGCTTCATACTGTGATCTATGAGGGTTTAGCTACTATTTTTCCACATCCTTCTCTCTGAAAATTTTAAAGGTATTGTCTTAATCTTTGGTGTTCTGAAATTTTACCATACTATGTTGAGGGGTCCGTCTTTGTTTATTATGCTGGGCATTGCATAGGCTCTTTATATGTAAAGATACTCTCCCATCATCTCTAGAAAATTGTTTTTAATTTGTTTTTGATCATTTCCCATCCTCTGTTATCTCTGTTCTCTTTCTCTAGAATTACTTAATGAAATGTCAGGTCTCCTAGAATTGAACTTTAATGGCTCTTAATTTTTTGCTTACACCTTCTTTCTTACTGCCCTTCGTTCTATGTTTTAGGAGCTTTCCTCACCTTGGTCTTATAGTCCATCTACCTTGTATATTCACTTTCATCATGATATTTTTAATTTCTAAAAAATCCTTTTTGTTCTTCAATTATACCTTTTTAAAAAAATATAAAATATTCTTGTTTCTATCCATGCCACATATTCTTCAGTACTTCTGACTCTACTAAATTAGTTTTGTTCTGTAAGTTTTCTTCTATTATCCAAGTCCTGTTTCTCCTCTTAGGAGCAGCTGATGTGTTTATCTTGGTCTCTTTCTTATTGTAGGCTTTCCTCCAATGTCTGGTGATTTTGGTTGTCTCTCCAGACATCAGAATGAGCAATAAGTAGGCCGCCCAGGAGTGTATGCCTGCAGGGTGTGTCCCCTGGTAGGCTCTCTGCAAGGTGAATGGATGGGACCCACTGTGATGGTGGGAGGCCCAGGTAATGAATGAGGAGTGCCTTACACTGGGTCACTAATACCCACACTGGCTACCTTAGTTTTGCCCCAAACAGTTCATTCGCTTCCCTTGGAGAAGAACTCTCTAATTATTTTGCTCATGAGCAAGGACCTGGATTTATATTGCTTTTAGAGGTGAAGGGGAGGTGTGGCCGGAGCCAACTATTCTATATAAAAATATTCTACTGCTGTGTTACCTTTCCGTGCTCACCGTTTGGAATCCAGAGCCTGTCTTGATTTTTCCAGGTGAGTTAGCTACTTCACGAGCTGCTCTGATTCAAGGTTGTGTCTTTGTCCCCTCTGCTTCATTAGCTGACATTTTTTCTTTCAGCTTCTGAATTCTACGCATTTATTGAAATATCTCATCTCTCTCCTGTTCGTTTTGTTGTGAGGTTGCTTTTCCTTTTTCTTTTAATCTGTTTGATGGGGTCTCTGTAAAAAGAGGTGATAAAAACATGATCATTCCACGATCCAGAATGAGAATCATATTAAACATATATTTTCAGTTGTCTCTTTTGGACATCCGGGTGAGGTTAATGACTGCAGGGTTCTTTTACTCAGAACCATATGATATTAACAAAGCTTTAAATGATTGGACTCATCCCTGGAATGAGTTACTTAAAAAAAATCATTGTGATCATCCATGTCCTCTATAAATGAGAGCCATAATAACTACCTTAGATGATTGTTATGAGATTTAAGGATAAGATAACATAAATATATGAACTTGTCCAGCATAATGCCTAGATCGTAGAAGGGACTACATTGGTACTAGTTCTTTCTCTTCTCCCTTGTCACCTGCTAAGTATGAGTGCTAGCTGAAAATAACTCAGTTATCTTTTAAATCGAATTATTTGATATCACCCACCCGACTCCTACAGTAGCAGCTGAAGATCTCACGTGCACTTTGTATAGATTCTTACAGGGCACTCTGCCAGTGATTTGAATGCCAGGGTTGCTGATTTCTTTTTGATTATTATAATTTATAGACTAAAAAAAGTAGTTCAGTGGTGGGTTTTGGCTATTATAATTTGCTTATTATTGTTTTCTTGCCTCTGCTACTTGAACTTCAGTTAGGTAATGGAAGGAAACTCTTCAAATTTTGTGCAGCTAATGGATTTTGCAATCACTGGTTTTTTAGAAATTTCTTTTAATGGACTTCAACTAATTGCCTCATTTGGAAGGAGTCAATATCCAGTGAGCCCAAGTGACGAAAGAAAGAGCAATGACCTGGTGGTGCCAGAGTTAACTCCAGCCTGGAGGCCACAGGGCTCAGCCTCCGCTCATGAATCAAGAATGAACTCCGTACTGTAAATAAGCCCAGAAACATTACACCGAGCCAGGGCTTAGTTGACATATGCTCTGGGCATCGTTAGCTAGTTAGGTCTTACAGAAATATGAGGATCATGGCCGGGTGGAGGCCTTTCAAATGATTCATTTACTCCTAAACCCGTCTTTGGCTGAGGCTCCGCAGCGTCGGGAAGCTGTGCATTGGATTAGGAAGAGCAAGAGGAGTACAGAACTATATTCAATCTTAACCTTACCCTTAGCTTTTATTTCCTTAGGCTAATTACCTCACCTCTCTAAGCCTTAGCTTCCTCATCTGAAAAAAGGGGATAATAATACTTAGCATATAGGGTTGTGGCAAGGATTGAATTCTGAAGCACATAGCAGTGTGCTTGGCACACAGCAGACTCTCAGTGCATGTTAGTTGCCGGCCCCTTTACCCCACACCTTTCCAGTGTTTCCTATAAGGAAGCAAGACAGTCATTACTAGACTGGGCCGAACAGTCTATGAAAACACCGAGGAGCCCAGGCATTGTCTGGCTGGATCTCAGCCTTTAAAATCTTGCCCTCTTCACGACTGGGTGACTCATGAAAATGATGGGTCTTGGAAGACAGGAGCACATGTTTAGAAGAACTGGGAGAAATGTAAAGTGGATTAAAGCTATTTACAAAATAGTGGTGTTGTGCAATCAGTGATATCTCTGAGTTTTAATTTCTGAGCAAATAGATAGTACCTAAAGTTTTGTTTAAGGCATTAGGAATTTGTAATCATTTCACCTTGATCCCACAGAAATAGTAGCTCTTTTCTTTCTCTCTCTTTGTTAGGTTGAGAATTTTCTTGAAGTTGAGAAGATGAGGAGAGAAAGAAGACATTCTCTGCATACTTAATCCACAGGGCACTTACCCCTTCTCTGGCTTGTGACCTAAAACCAAGCAAATCATTATAAAAACTATAAGAAGAAGAAAAAGGATAGCAGTTTGCAAGCAAGGGTCTTTTAGGCATCCAGAATAGAGCAGAGCCCAAACAAATACAAATACTAGAATCCCCAGGGTGTAAGGACTGTGGGTAGCTGAACCATTTCTCCATCCCCTGCCAGGATGTCTGGGAAGAAATCTTCAGGGCAAAGGCCTAGTATCCCAAAGGGCTTTTTTGGGGACATTTTTTAACAGGTTTTGAAGGCTGTTTTGAAGAGGTTGTGAGGCTAGACAGTTCCCAGGTGTATCCAAATCACTCTTTACCTTCTTGGCAAAGAAGATGGGCAGTTTTTGAAGTTGGACCCTGGAAACTCAGAATGGGTACACTTCCAGCTATAAGAAGAACTCACCTATTGAGTTGATTTGAGGGGAAAAATCCATCCTGCTCCCCACATTCCAAGTTGAAAACATTTCTCTTCTACTCACTTAACTCTGAAGATCTGAAAATTTGCTGCTATAGATTAGTTTGCTGGGTTCAAGATTTTTCTCCCTGTGGAGATTCCAAATTTTATCATGAGACAGTTAGCCATTTTTATCATAGTTTGCATAGCTCTAATGAGTACATTAAATTTTTACTTGAGAGCCAATTTTCATAACAGGCATAAGATAGAGGGAACAAGAGAATCCTTGCTTCAGTGTAGGGAAAGACCTTCGTGGAATGGAGAATTGCTGCTGTCCCCCTACATAATGAATGTTTCATTGAGGGTCACCCTCAATTCTACTCCCAGCCTTACTTTCCACTCCAATTAGGAGGCATGATTCAGGTCACTAATAGAGAGGCAGTGTATCAAAATGGTAGAGCCAGACACACCTGGAGTCAATTGTAGGCTCATTTACTAGCTGGAACACCCAAACAAGTTAATTAAACTTGTCGAGCCTCAGTTTCTTTGTCTTTACAGTGGGAATGATGAGAGCTACCCCATAGGATTATTGTTCATTTAACATAACTTCTTTCCCTAATTTTTACAAAAATCCACACATATGGGTCTTTACCTCACAAGATTAGTGTGACAGTTTAATGAAATAATATATGGCAAGTCTCTTGGGTTGTACCTGGTCTATAGTGAATATTTAAAAAAATATATTGGCATCATCATCACCTGATCCCGGTAGGTACAGTCTCAGAGCAGAAATTGTTACTATTATTTGCTGCCCAGCCAGACTGAGTTCTGTTTGATCCTGGAATTTTATTTGTCCTTCCTTGAGCTGTGGAAAAATAAGCTACACAAACTGCACCACTCTCTTTGGCCTTGGGGATAGGATCAGACTAGTAGAAACATGTGCACGTTTCTCAGATTTCTACTAGATCTTAAACACCTCCCTGAAATCTGTGCCTTATTTAAGATCCTAAAGCTATGAAAAAGAAGTTATAAATAGCCACAGGGAATTGTAGATGAATTTGGATGAACCTAGACATCTGGGGTGGCTCTTCAAGAGGCACTAACTATTCTCTTCTATCTGTTTTAAAACTGTTGATGTGCAGGTCTCATGGGACAAAAAGACAAGGAACAAAGTTTTTGGCCTGCTTTCACATCCTACGGAATCCCTTGGGATTTTTGTCTTCAAGGTTTACCCAGCATGTGAATCTGACCCCATGATATAACATTTGTGAACAGCTCTGTACAAACAACAGGATCTTGTTTCTCTCCCTCCTTCCTTGTCCCCCTGGAATTTTCAGGGATGAACAGTCTTTTCATCCTGAAAGCAAGCAGGAATAAGTCAATATCATATCCACTTCCCTTTTCACTTTCTTTCCTCCCCCGCCCTTTTCAAAATCTTCTTTTAAGAATTTGTAAAGTGAACAAGACAGATCTTGATTTGTTTGTTGCGTGCAAAAGCTGAAAGGGGCCAGAAAGAAAGAGGACTGTTTGCAAACCTCAGGAGCTATGGGCAATATATTTTAGTCCAAAAAATTCATTCAAAGGCACATCTTTCCAGTATATGTAAAATGAACTATTTAAAAAAAAAATCGCTATTGCCCTTTCAAGAGCCGCCTTGAGATTTATTGTAAGGCCATTGAGAGTCAGTCTAGTGATGCAAATTAAGGGTCAGGGAACTCAGAACATCATGTGGGCCTCACTTTGCACAAATGGTTTGCAATTCAGATGATAACTTCAGATATGACTTGGGTAATTTAGATATGACTGACTTGATTCCCCCACTCTCTGTTCAGTGGAAAGTCTACTGCCTTCCCAAGATTTCTACAACTCCCCAAGGGACTTACATGCTGGTGATCACCTTTGAGCTGAATAATTAACACTGAATTTCAGAGCAGTTCATGAATCCTAAGCTGCCCCCATTCTAAACCTAATAGAGAGGTTGGATAGCACAATAGTCAAGTCAGATACTCCTGTACTCAAATTCCAGGCTCATCTACTAGCTGGAACACCTTGAACAAGTTAATTAAACTTGCTGAGCCTCAATTTCTTCAGCTTTACAATGGGAATGATAAGAGCTACCTCATAGGATTATTGTTCATTTAATATAACTTCTTTCCCTAATTTTTACAAAATTCCACTCAAATTGGTCTCTTTGAAGGTTTGTGAAGGCAAAGAAATAAATATAAAGCAACATAAACAATTTAATTTGCTTATTAGCCATATCTATCCTTTGAAAAGGATACCCTCCAACTTGGGCACCAGCTTCCCTTCCCTCTCTCCTGTCTTAGTCATTTCTTTGAACAATTTGTTGTGTGCTTTCTCTTTCTCTCTTTTTCTTTCTTTTTCCTTTTTTTCTTTTCTTTTTGATTGTCTCCTGCTGGTCTATGTCCACAGCGTACCACACTTTCAAATATTCAAGCTCAGTAACTTACTAAGATATTTTTCTGTATAAAAGCAGTTCCTTCCCAAAGAAGAATTCTGGAGAAAGCTGCTAAGATAATACTTGTTTTGAAACTTTTACATATATGTTTTGGAGGAGTATGAAAGTTCACCGAAAAATGACTCCAATCTTAAATTAATTTGCGGAAAGCCAACTATTTAGAGGGCCGATCTGTCGAATCTACAGGCAATGTGAAAAATTCTTATTTTGGCTTTCCAAATTATTTTAATAAAAGAACTCTGAATTGTTCATCTTTCTTTCTACTTGGCAGCAGGGTGAATGGAAAAGGTTCTGTGAGATTTCTTTCCATAGTGAGAAGGATTATGGCCAAGTTACTTATTAGCTTCGAAAGGAAGATACATACCACATGCCTTTAAGCTACATTCTGCCGTCCACTTGCGTCTAGGCCTTGTTCCCGCATGGAATGCGTATGTAAACACTCACACCCAGCACACATCCAGAAGAATCCCTTTTTTATGCATGGCGGGGAGAGGCGGACATTTACGTTGGCATAATTTAGAAACATGGAGGAAGAGCCCTTCTGTTGCCAGAATAACCTCTCCAATTTTGTTCTGACTCCCAAAATTCCTTTAACACAAGATGAAGTCCTCTATTCTGCAATTTGTTATAAGACTTAAAATGTGGTCCCAGAGAGGGAGCATGGGTAGTGCATATTCATACCAAGGTGTGAATTAGTATCAGATCTTTTTCCCTGAGAGATATTTTTTTTCTGTTTGATAGGGAAAAAAAAAAATCCCAAGGGCCTTGAAGTAAGGAGAGTTTAAAAAAGTAAAAAAGGAAAGGGAAATGTTTATTGAGCACTTGCTTTGTGCCAAGCAATGTTCTGGGATTTTTACCTAAGAAGTATGTTTTATAGGACTCCAAAAACACTCTGAGAGATCAGAAAGATTGCCTTTTGTACTGAGCCACATTTGCCCAACTCTTAGTCATCCTAACCCAGTCCCTAACTGTAATGCATAATTCAACAAACATCTATAGATGCCCTCCCCCCCACACACACATAAACACAATTATACACAGAGCATCTGGTATGGATCAGTAGGAGTTAAAAAGCAGCACTCCCCAACACATACTAGCCTAGTTTCCACTGTCTCAGTTTAGATATGCCCAAAAGGAGCCAATCTTTTACACCTGAGAAGGAGAAAGGCCCTTTATATTGCACATCTGGGCGGGGGATGGCAGGGGAGAGAAAGGAAGCAGAGTAGGAAGCAGATAGAGTTGTGCCTATTTTCTTCCCCTGCATAAGGCATGTGTGTGTACAGACATGCACATGTGTGTTTTCAATGTACAAAGAAGCCTGGACAAGTGTGCACAATGCCGGTCAGCTTAAAAGCACATGCTGGACTTTTCCATTAGACCCTAATAATGACTTGACTATAAACCTCCTTTCTAGGGAAAGAAACCTCATAGAGCCTTGTTCTTCGATTCTTATGTCATGTAGAACAATTCATAGTTCTATTGGTAAAACAGTCTAGAAGAAAATATATTAAGGAGTAATTATTCACATCACCAACAGAGTCAGCATAGCAGCCCTTTCAAAAAGGAGCTTTCTCTGATTCCCTTTGGGGGTTTGGGGCCTCGTGTGCAGAGGAGTCAGAAGAAAAGACTGACTTAACTGTTCAAGAGAAACGTCATCATGCAACTTAATTCAAGCGCAGCTGCTTCAGGGCCTGGGTGACAAATTGTGACACAGAATTTGGAAGGAGCATATCCACTCCATCCCCATCACTTCTCTTGGCCCCAGGTCCAATCAATTCCAGGAACGTTCCAGTACCCTGAGGATGGGAGGTTTGGGACGGTCCGAAGGGAGCAGTCCAGGTGTCCAGGTGTGGACGTTGGCGTTCTCGAGCTGGCGGCGCGTGTGGAAGCCCTCCCCCTGCCGCTTTGCAGGCAGCCTAGGGGGCGCTGAGGGAACCTGAACTGGAGAGGGAGGACTGATGCCACGTGGTGACCACACCTAACAGACTCCTGTAAGGAAAACTGCAAGAAGCTACGTCAGGGAATCTCAGACACAGTAAGTTCTCACTTAACATAGTCCACAGGTTCTTGGAAACGATGACTTTAAGTGAAAGGACGTGCAGCGTTCACCATTTAGCACAGGTGAATTGATACAAACAACAGTAAGTGCCTCCGGCTTATTTCTGGTTACAAAAATGTACACCAAAACTTCTAAATAAAGACCGAAATAACACTTCTCATATTAAATATTGAAATAAATGTGATCTATATGTACATTTAAAAGATATTAAAAAAACAAGTAAGAGAATTATTTACCTGCTTACTCCAGTGCAGGGTCACAGGTGGCTGGAACCCACCCCAGCAGCTCAGGGGGCAAGGCAGGAACAAGCGCTCACACACACACCCCCACACTCACACAGGCGGTGACCATTTGACACACTGGTTCACCTCATGCACAGCTTTAGGATGTGAGAGAAAACCCAGGCGGAATGGGGAGCACATGCCATCGCCACACAGACAGTGGCTCAGTGGGAAGAGGATGTTATTGGAGGACCTGCTGTGTTATTGAGGGCTGAGGGAGTTGGGAATCTACGAAGGTTGGCTGGGGTCCTGCTATAGCTCAGATGGGAGCTCTCAGGCTTATATAAATTTGGACTGTGCAGGCTTCCTTACCTTGGTGAGGATGTTTCTGGTAGAGGGACTATCCATCAACCACCCAACTGCCATGTACAACAGAACCTGCTTTCCCCAGATCACATCAGTCATGGAAGAAACCAAGGTCCCTATCATGCCCAGAGTAGTAATCAAAGAGGGTTAGGTCCAGTCCATGGGTTTTGTTGCCTATACTCCAACTTCAAAAGCTCCCTCGACCTCAGTGTGTCTGGAGCTAGACTCTTTTTCCCGGTGATAAGGGCAATTATGGGAGAGGAGTGACCTCAGACCTACAGGGCTCAGTATCTCATGGTGCTGCCACATGGCAGGCTTCCATACCCCAGTGCCTTGCAAAGCGTCCATGAAACAGCTCTTCCTAATTATGCTAACATCTGACATTGCTCTCCACCCCCCACCCATAGAACTCAGAAAGGAGCCACGGGGACTGGGCCGGGAGACAACTCCTTACGAGAAATATCACCTTGTTAGAATTATCCATCCCTCTTCTCCACCCCTAGGGCTTTAGAGTCAGTTTGTCAGCCTGACACTTCCCTTGGGCTAAATTTTCTCATAGCCTCTAATGTAAATAGACTGTTGGCAGTGCCATCCACCCAACCTGCCAAATATACTTTGACATCTCTTAATCTTACCAGACAGAATTTAGGTCAAGGTTAAGGAGACTAGCATGATTAGATACAACCTCACTAGTATCAAAAGACTTATCTGCCAGTTCCACAGTTTGTAAGACATGTTGCCTGAGGACCCTCATTCAAAGTTTGTGTCTCAATTTTGCAGAGTTTTTGAGGCAGGTATGCAGATTGTGTTTCCCTGCTTTTGTCCTTTCATACAGGACATAATTTTAAAAATAGTGATACAACCAGTATAAACAATGACCTACAGTAGTAGCAAGGTAGGGCCAAATCATTCCAACTGGGAGAATCAGATAAAATTTCATGAAAGAGGTAAATTTGAATTCGGGCCTTTTAAAAATGGGCAGAATTTCAGCAGGTGAATAAAGCAGGGAAGGCATTCATTCATTCACCCATGCCACAAATATTTATTAAGATTCCACTATATGTCTGGCTCTGTTCTAGGCACTGAGAAAACGTGTGAATAGGATATCATTCCTGCAGTAGATTAGTTTTGGACTGACAATGCAAGGTAAGAAAAGGCACAGAGTTCCAGAAAGCATGTGGCAAGTTCAGCGGACACCATGGCTAAGACCTCCGTCCACTGTGTATGGCGGCAAGTAGGAAAGTACAGGGGACAATGAGGCAGGGAAAAAGGCTGGAGGCAGAACATGGAAGAGTTTAATACTATAATAAGAAATTTAAGGTTCATTCTGTAGGCTGTAATAAGTCATTAAGAGTTTGGAGTTGAAAAAGGACATGATTATATTTTAGGTTAAAGCATTCCAATGGCTTCCTATTGCCTAAAACATTTCAATGGCTTCTCATTACTCATGAGTTAAAGACCAAAATCCTTAGGAGGGACTCTAAGACCTTGCAATGTCTCCCCTTCCTTGCTGCAAGTGGGACTCACCGATTTTTATTGTCATACTGTGCCACCACCTACCTCAGGGCCTTTGCACAGGCGTTTCCTCTTTCAGGAAACTCTTTCCATTTTGCCAAATTAACTTCTCTGACAGATTTCAGCTGAGTCATTACTTCTTTGAGAAAAATTTTCCTGACCTGTACTCTACCTCGAATTCTCACTAGATCTAATCCCCTAGTATATACACATGTATATTTGGGACCCCTTGATTACTCTGTTTCCTTCACTTGGCTATAATCAAGGGCAGAGACTCTGTTTTGTTCATTTTCTCTCCAGTGCCTACTACAGTGCCTGGCACATTGTAGACATGCAATAAATATTTATTAAAAGCAAAGAAAAAGAGATTTTTTTTTTGTAACAATGTAAAGGATGGTGTTGGGTGGGGGTTTTGATGTAGGCAGTACAATCACAGAAGAAGCTTCATCCAGTGATTTCATAGGCAGACAGGTCATTGTAAATTAATAATAATCTCTCTATGTGGCAGCCATAGGACCATCAGAGTGATAAGTTTCCCTCTAGCAGCTGATTAGGCTGAATTCAGGGCCTGCTTAATCTCTCTCTCCAGGAATCATCTCAGTCCAGTGCCTGGGTGTGAAAAGGCCCTATTGTTTTCTATTGATTAATTAAGTGCAATGGCTGGTCACAGATCAGAAAGGTGAAGGTATCATATTGAGTGAGAATGTGAAGAGAGTGGAAATGCAATGCATTTTAACCGTGTATGAATAAAGGGGTTAACATTTAAATTAGAGAAAAGAGAAAGCCCTAGGAAAATTGCTTTATCACAACTGTCTCTGAAATGGCAAAGGGTTAGAATAAGTGGGCTGATGAATCTCTGCTTCTCCCTTCCCACTGATAACTGCATGAGAGGAGATGGGTTCAATCTGCAGGGAGAGAAATTTGAGCAAATTATTTCTCAACAAATTTCCAGAGGGCTCTTATAAGGTCTTTCTTTCTGAATAAAGAATAAGGTAGAGCCAGGAACTTTCACTGCTCTACTGATGAGCGTTGCTCTGCCGTAGGATGGTGCGGGTGGGGGGGGAGGTGCATGTAGTTCCCCTAACCAGCCCTTCCACCATTAGGATTATGTTGCCACGCAGGGTTCTGAAGCTATAGAATGATGGCTCTGCATGACGTTTCTTGTTCTAATCTGGTAATACTTTGCAAACCCCATGAATCATCAAATATGCCATGCTTGAAAGATTTTGACAAGTTTTATGAGTCCACCTAGTGCTATTTATTTTTGTTCTCTTTCATTCCTTCTCTGTGGGGAGGAGCGCTTTCAAGGGCATCCTTCACATAATTGGCCAGATGCCACAGTGGCAAACCTAACTCCATCATCCCAGGGCAAGGAGTAGCATGATTCGCTCCTGCCAACTCCCCAGTATGGCATTAACATGACTGATGGAGTCAGCTATTTGCACAACCAGTAACCGGAGCAGATTCCAGGAATTGGGGGTGAGCAAGCATGATGCTCTTTTTCAATATGAATATCCCATGAAGGATGCCCCAGATCCATATGTTTGTTGGGGACCTACATGTTACAGTTTAAGATTCACCCACAAGCTCTATCTGAAATATTTCCAGAATGGCACAGTGCCAGCATTATCCTCATGGTAATTCCTCCTTTGGGACACGGATTGAGGAAACCACAAATAAACAGAATTGCTATATGGAACTAGTAGCAAAATAGTGCTTTATCATTAACTAACTAGTTTCTTTTGCTTAATAACCTCAATCTGTATTGTCCAATAGAGTGGTCACCAACCACATGTGGCTATTGAGCACTTGAAATGTGACTAGTTACTAAATCATCACAGTCCACTTAATTTCAACTTCATGAGATTTTGATTAATATTAAATCCCAGAATGAAGTGGGAAATCCATGGTCAGTAAGTTTAAGAAAATGGGCTTAAACAAATTAAAATTGTTTTCTGTTGCGCAATTTCTAAGAGCCTTCAACATGTCAATGTTTAATATGTCTTTCTCAGAAAGGGATGCTGTAGGCTATTTAACATTGATATCTAACCAGAGAAGACATTTTGTTTATTTCCACAGGGTATCCCGAGGAACACCATTTGGGAAATGACTCCCTTCATGAAAAGGACCAGGAAACAATACGTCAGGCAGAGAGCACTGAGATCTATGCCTTTAATGAGATGTGTCTGGAAAGCAGAGCTCTGGCCTTCGACCTGCAGGGAGTTAAGACTTAGCTTCCTTGCCATGTATTTATTTCTGCTGTTTTGGGAACCGTTGACATCCCATCAACTTCACTGTCGTGTTTGCTCTATACCAACCTCAGTGTCACTTTTCCTCCTTTGCAAGATGAGGGGGTTTGACCAGATGAACTATATGATCTTTTTCAGGATTGAAATTCTATGGTTCATTTATTCTGAATCAAATCTTTGACATTTCCTACTTTTTTAACGCTTCCATACACCCTAATTGGATAGTGTCTGAGTAAGTCAGAGTATGAGCTGAGGCAATAGCCAGTAGAGCACAGCATTTTCTTTCCTCTGAGAGTCTCCTAACTATGAAGAAGGAAAGCAGACCCTGAAGACAAGTACACAATCCTGGGGTGCCAAAGCATACAGTTCTGGTTTGGCGTAACAAACCATAAAGGAAAATGCAGAAGCCTGAAGAAAAAGTAAAGCCATTGCTTGCAAGTAAGTAAAGTGGTCTGTAAGGGCTTTAGGTGAGAAGAGTTTATCTTGATGATAATTTCAAGCCTCTGAAGACAGAGAAGTGACATAATCACTGAGCGGCCAAGAGCAGAGAATGGCTGGTGAGCCATCTGCGTGTCATTGTAAGTGGCATGACTACAATCAGATGTACCAATAGGAGATAGTGGCAAGTATTCAAATGAGAGATATTGGCCAAGGACAATGCCCAAGGGTTTGGCTTGGACAACCAGGTAGATAGGAAGTATTGAAGGATGAGCAGGTTTGAAGACAAGATAGTGATGGCTTCAAGTTGGGACATGTGGACTTTGAGATGGCTGGGACACTGTCCAAGTGGTGATCTATAGTAGAAATTAGGAATATAGATCTGGATCTTAACAAAGAGGATATAACTAGAGATAGTCAATAGCAGAGGAGGAATGGCTAACTTAAGAGGCAATATAGGGTCATGGTTAAGAGGGCCAACACTTCCTGCTGTGTAACTTTGGGCAAGTTACTCTACTCTGCACCTCAGCCTCATCATCTGAAAAATAGGGGTAACTATAGTTTTTACCTAACAGAGTTGTTGAGAAGATTAAACAAGGTAGTACATGTAAAACATGTAAAAGAGCATAGCACTCTTAATATAATAAATATTATTGTTGCTATTTTCTCCTTTTCAAAGATAGGAAAACTGAAGCCGAGTGGATATATAATTGGCTGACTATGACATAACTACTAAGTGTCAGTGTCAAGATTCAAACCCAGTTCTTCCTGAGACACATCCAGTATCCTTTCCGTTATACCACTGCAGCCAAAAGCTTTAACCATTCACTGCATAAGCTCTTCCTTTGTGAAATGAGAATATATGTACTTTATAGAGTTGTTATAATATTTGTAAAGCATTTAGAATAGTGCCTGGGGGAATATTGTAAATCCTATAGAATGTTTGCTATCATTAGTAGTACTAGCAATAATAATAATAATAATTAATAATAAAGGTTTGCCTGCACTCTGCTGTCTGGTAGAATAAGAGTGCCTCCTTTTTGAACTAACTCAGCCAAGACATATCTAGGTTGGAATGGGGTAGGTGGAGGGAATAAGCAGGTGTGTGTCAGATGTTCCCTTTGCACCAGGAAGAGAAGAAGGGTCCCAGAACTTTGCAAACGAGCTGAGTGGAGCTGGAAAGGCCAAAGCACTGTCATTCTTTGGACTGGGTAGATGGGCTTGGTAGTGGATGGGTAGAGTAGAAATATTTCAAATCTTTGAAATCTGCAAACCTCCAATGACAGTGGCCACATCTGTTGCCAGCTGAAACATACCCTCAAAAAGAATAAGATACCTCTATGAAATGAAGCTTGGAAGATAGGCGAATGAGAGAAAAATGAGGCCAGGGGTACAGAAAAAGCACAGGTCAAAATAAATATGACTCCTGGTTTCCCACCCTCCGATCTGTTCATGGAGCTTCAGAATTTGTTTATGATTGTTTGCATAGTTGAGAATCTCTGGGGCTTTTTGATTGTTTTTTATTTCAAAATCCAACACAGCAGGATACAAGTTTTATGGTTCTATTCCCATTTTATCAGGAAAGAACAGAATGAAAACTTTTTAATCTCCCCCCTACCCCAACTCCCAACATTGCTGAGATGATTTAATGCCTCATAACAGAAGTAATTTTGTGATAATGACACAAAGGCAGCAATTAAAAAATATTGCTTGTTTCAGGGCCTATAAATTGGCTGTTGGTAATTGACAACAGAATGTGTTTTCTAATCCACTGAAATGATATCTCATTGCAAGCTGGCATGGTAATTACTGTATTTGTACAGTACCAGAGGAGTTCCAGCCCAAGTTTGACAGGGAGTTGATTAAATCACCCAGGTGTAATTGAAGGTTTTGATTGCATTGCCTCTGAGCTGATCAGCATTAGTAATAGCCTGGCTTTCTGCTGTCATGTGTTTTTAGAGCTGGTGGTGTATCCGTGCTTTCAATCTCCCTCCCAGCCCTCAGCCTCTGTTGTGCCGGTGTCAAGCGACAGCCAAGAGAGCTTCTCAGCGCAGAGAAAATGAGAACAGACAGCAGATCCCTCGTGCTGGACCTGAATGACATCACTGGAAACAAAAAGAAACCTGTTTCTAATGGCCTGCTTTGTTTCTTTAGATGGAGAACGCAGGGACTATAACACTCACAAGATGTGGCTTGCCCATGGCCTGGTCAGTGCAACATAAGGACATATGCCCACGTTATACAAGAAAAGGGCTTCGGTTCATTATATTTGCTCATTTGGTGGTTTCATATTTTTTAAAAGGATCACTTTTCTAGAGGGGAACTTTAACTTGTTGATCTTAAATGCAACATTTCTGTCAGTTATCAGGAAAGACGTCCTGATTCTATGCTGTGAAGAACCTTTGAACTTGTTGGTATTATTCCATTTATTTAAGGGGTATTTCTGAGTGATTGTTCATCAAAAAGCATATTTCAATGGAGAAGATGGAATACATAAACAAATTCTAATCCAGAGCTGAACATAATGAAGACTTTACAAATAATATAAAGTAATTGGGGTAGACGTACAGAAAATATTCAGCATCTCCCACTTACTGGCCATCAGCTAAGATTGTCTATGGGAGACAGGAAGAAGAACAAGCTTTCTCCCCTCTAGAAATTTACAGTCTAATCAAGAGAACAACGGTAACAACAATAAAGTGATAACAGATAATATGTTTTTACTTTTCATGCATTACTTATGGATTTTCATAAGAACCCCTGTGGTAGATGCAATCTTCGTTCTCATTTCACAGATAAACAAAATAGGTTAAATAAAAGAGGAGTCGAATAACAACTCCAAAGCAGAATTGGAAACAGGTGGATTCATAATTTGAGTCCAAGTCTTTCACAATGACCTGGCAAAATAATTGTTATTCCCATTTGCGAAAAGAAAACTGAGGTAGAGAGATTAAGCAAATTGCCCAAATTTGGCCATTAAAAAGTGGGGAAGCATGACTATAATCCAAAGCAGAAGGAAATAAGTATTTTAGCATATCCGAGCAAAGCGCTGTGCGAGCACCACGGAAGGGGGCGTCGCTCAGACCGAGGTTGATCCGGGAAGCTTCAGAGAGGACTCAGCTTTGGAGCTGAGGTTGAGAGTAAGAGACTGAGAGAAGCAGAGGGTGGTAAGGCTTGTGCACACTGGGGGGTGCAAATCCACGTCAGCCGTGGGTCTTCTGCTACCTATCATCATCAAAGTCAACAAAAGGGAAAGAATTTAAATAAAGGAAACTTGCTGGCACAACTGGGAACTTCGGAGTGTCTGTGGACTGCGTCGTCCACTCTCTGCCTCGCCGCACACCTGCTTTGCACACCTCCGTTAGTGCGGAAAACGAAGCACTTAGCTCTTCAATTCGTTTTGCCATTTTTTAAATCTCAATTTCTCACCCATTAAAATGGAGACAAGCCTATTCCCAATGTTGTGGTGAGGATTAGAAATAAATTGTGGCAATTTTTATTATTATTGAATTAAATTGAAAAGGGGGTCTAGGGGAAATATAAATATAGTCTCTACATAGCATTTTGACCCGAAATTAAATGGGAGCTGGTCTCATATATCTGTCTATGTTATTTACATGAAGCAAATAATTTTATAATATTCACATTGTTAGTACTTAAAAAAGTTTGATGTGTAAGAAAATGCAAGATAAAAGGCACTATATGCAAAATAAGCACCACATGTGCTCACCAGCACATTGGTTTCACTGATCAACACCTACGTGCACATATAGGAATAACATTCATCGGGTGTCAGGCAGATGGGAGGGGGGAGGAGGGGACGAGCATATACACACATAATAAGTGTGATGCGCACCGTCTGGGGGATGGACACGCTCAAAGCTCTGACTCGGGGCGGGGGGCAATATACGTAACACAAACATTTGTACCCCCATAATATGCTGAAATTAAAAAAAAGACACTATATCCATTTAATATCTCTTGAAGGAATTATAAATGCTTTTTAAAAAATCTTTTTAAGTGATGCCAAAGAATAAAATACATTACATTTTATGTGCATCTAATTATGTGCATTAACTTATTGAGTGAGAAGTTTTAACTGTCAGTTAAGGGACAACTGGAAAAAGGTTTTACTTATGTGCAGCCCCTCCACATATAACCATAACAGAGCTATAGAAAACGCTATATACTCTTATAACATTTAGCCATGACTTGATCAAATGTCAACTATCCCAGTTTATTTAGACTGGAAGGTGCCATTCTTTGGCAGTGGGGGAGATTTGCTTAAAATAATAATTAGAAAAAACACCTCAATCTCATGACATGGTTTTTCCTGTGACACACAATAAGGAAGTAGATCACAGGAAAATGAACAGAGCAAGTTGTTTCTCATCTTCTAGGAACAGACTCAGATGGGTAAAGTGATTTGCCAAAGGCTGCATAGCAAGTAAGAAGTACCAGGTTTTGAAATTGGTTCTTCAGATTCCAAATCCCATGAATTTTCCACAGTGTAACTACAGAAACAGTCTCTTTCCTTTCACTTCCAAATAATTTCTCAACTTTCCCATTTCACCCCACTATTCTACTCACTTCTGTCTCTACCTATGACAGTTATTTTTCCAAAGCCATTAATTACCTCCTGATTTTCAAATCCAATTACTTTGATACAATCTTTTTTTTGTCTGCCGTTTAGCATTCTACCATGCAGTACTCCATCCTCCTTGAAACTGTTTTTCCTTGACCTTGACTGTGAACAAAATGACCCATCCAGTTTTTCAAATCAGAAAACTAGGCATCATCCCTGTCATTAATCACTCCCTTCTCTAATCATCTTTCTCTCTCAAATACACACACACACACACCACTGTTTTTTGGGTCAAATATGTCTTCTAAATATCCTTCTAATCCCCTGTTCTTGATCTTAACTGTCTCTGCCTTTGTTGTTCTTCTGCTGATTGGAATCTGTTGCAATAACCCCTTACATGTCCAATTTGTTTCTAAACCATATATCTTTCCTCCATGCTCACAACCATTCCATTCTTCAATAGATCTCAAAACATGACTCAATGTGAGAGTCAAGCAACAGGAGAAAGGCGTGTGCTATGGTTCTGATATTTGACCTTCCAAACCTCATGCTGAAATCTGATCCCCAGTATTGGAGGTGGGACCTCATGAATAGATTAATGCTCTCCCTGGGGTAGGAAGCAGTGAGTCCTCACTCATAAGAGCTAGTTGTTTAAAAAGAACCTCACACCTCCCCTCTCTCTCTTGCTTCCTCTCTCACCATGTGATCTCTGCACACACCAGTTCCCTTTCACCTTCTGCCACAAGTAGGAGGAGCTTGAAGCCCTAACCAGAAGCAGATGCCAGCACCATGCTTCTTGTACAGCATGCAGGACCATGAACCAAATAAACCTCTTGTCTTTATAAATTACCTCATCTCAGGTATTCTTTTATAGCAACAGGAATGGACTAAGATAGAGTATTATTACATAGCAGCATTTCCAACAGATCTTCAATGGATCAACAGACCTTTAAAGAGATCTATAATTACAAAGGCCCCTCTTTATCTTCTGGGCCTTTCCACTCCCTTCTTTTCACCCCCAAGTTTTTTACATTCTGCTAGGAGGCCCAAAAGGAGGTAATCTATGAGCATGGAGAGCTACAGGAAGGATGCGAAAGTGAGCTGTGAGCTACAGATACAACACAGGATGGTGGAAATAGCACTGGGCTTGAGTCTTAACTCAACCACTTCCTAACCATGTGTCTTTGGACCTGTGCCTGAATTTCTCTGAACTTCAGTTTTAAAGTAGTGTGATAAATAATAATACCTGTCCCTGAGGTTGTCACAGGGTTTGAAATAAATATTAAATGTATTAAATGTAAGATGACTTTTTCCTTCACATAGAAATTACATACAAATTAGTTATTTTATTATTAAATTATGAATGGAGGGAAACTTGGAAACTATAGCTCTAGAGAAAGTGAAGAAAATAGCAGCAGTGAAATAAGTGAGATTATATAAAGACATAAAGTGAGATGCAGAAGAAAATGCTTAATCCAGATGTTTGCAGTCAAATTGAGAGGAAATTATAGCCTAGATTTTATGATCATAAGCTTAGACTGTCCTATGTTGGAGTTCTAACTCTCTATTACAAATTAGGTCCTTCATACAAGTTAGAAATGCTAAAGATAATTAATAATAATATTTCCTAGACTTTATTAATATATTGCTAGACACTGTTCTAATCTTTCCATGAATTATTTCTGAGTTTCAGTGTCTTCATGCATAAAATGGCAACAGTAATTACTGTACCTTCCTCGTAATATTACTGTGAGAATTAAATGAATTAGCATGATGCTGGTCATGTAGATAGAACTCAAAACATAGCAGCCATTATTTTTACTATTAATTATGGAAATACTAAGGGTGAAACCAAGTGAATGGGTATAAATACTTCTCCCTATTCCTCCTGCTAAGCATAGGCAAAATCTCTGGACATTATACATAAAACAAATGTAAGATACTCAAAGGTGAAGCAGAGATAGCAGACCGGCTGGGGACCTTGAATCGGAGATCTAACTCAGTCACAAGTTTCTTGGGTTTTCTTTTTGTCTCATATAACCTGGACATGAAACTGGCAACCTGGAGATGCCAATGGGACCAACAACAAAAGCTCCAAAAAAAGCCTGCTGTCTCTAGCTAAAGGACCAGGAAAGGAACAGTCTAGCAAGACAGAACACTTTTAGACAAAAATCATCTTCCCCCAACCAAATACCACAGAAAAACCCACAGCCTTACCTTTATCAGCAAAGGCTGAGTGGGCAACCAAGATTTCCACCCTTGTTCGTAACAAGGCACTCTTACCCCATCTACCAACATGCAATGTCAGAGATGACAAGAATGTGGAGCTTGGACTTTCATGTCCGTGTAGTGATAATGAGACCCCCTCCATCACACACTATTAGTGGAGGCCACAAGGGGCCATACTCAACAGTAACAAGGCACTTTTACCTCTCCCTCTGGAACAGTGTAAGAGGAGGAACTTAGATTTTCACACCCATATTATAGTAGAATGAGGAATCACTCTCCACTTTTCCCTCCAGATGTAGTGTCACAAGAAGCTTGCTAAAGAAAAAGATTTAAATAAGACACAGAATTTTATGACAAAATATTCAAAATATCCAGATTTCAATGAAAAAGTCACACATTATACAAAAACCCAGGAAAATTTTAATTTGAATGAGAAAATAATCATTGACATACATTGACACTGAGATGAGAAAGTTGTTGGAACTATCTGAAAGAATTCTAAAGCAGCCATCATAAAAATGCTTCAGTGAGCAATTATGAACACACATGAAACAAATGGATATAACAAAAAATCTCAAGAAACAAATAGAAAATATAAAGTACAGCCAAATGGAAATTAAAGAACTAAAAAATATGATAGCTAAAATAAAGACTCAACAGATGGGTTCAACAGAAGAACGGAGAGGATGAAGGAAAGAATCGATGAACTTGAAGATAGACCAATAGAATTTACCCAATATGAACAACAAAAAGAGAAAATAATAAGGGAAAAATGAACAGAACCTCAGAGACCTGAGGGACTATAACAAAAGATCTAAAGTTCCAACATTCATCATCAGACACAAGAAGAAGAGGAAGATCGTAGGAATAAAAATGTGTTCAAATAAATAATGGCTGAAATTTTCTCAGATTTTGAAAAAGACATAAACTAACAGATTCAAGAAGCTCAATGCACTCCAAACAAGATAAATTCAAAGAAATTCACATCAAGGTACATCACACTCAAACTTCTGAAAACTAAAGACAAGAAGGAGGGTTGACAGCACTCAGAAAGAAATGATACTTTACCTATAGGGGAAAAACAATTCCAATAACCACAGATTTCTCATCAGAAACCACGAAGGCAGAGGGAGTTAGTACAACATTTTTTCAAGTGCTGAGATAAAAGAGTTGTTAGCCCAAAATTTTATATCTAATAAAAATATACTTTGAAATGTAGAGGAAACAAAACTTTTCCAGGTAAAGAAAAAGTAAGAGGATTTGTCACCACAGACCTATTTTAAATGAATGGCTAAAGGAAATTCTTGAAGCAGAAAGGAAAAGATTTTGACAAAAGAATCTTCAAATCTCTGGGAGGAAGAAGAGAGAGCAACAGGAAGATCTAAAAATATGAGTCAATTCAATAGCCTTCCCTCTCTTGAGTTTTCTGAATTATGTTTGATGATTGAAGCAAAAATTATAACATTGTTTTATGTGTTTCTCAATGTATGTAGGGAAAATATTTAAGCCAATTACATTACAAATGGGAGAAGGAAAAGGTAATTAAAGGGAAGTAAGATTTCTACACTTCATTCAAACTGGGAAAATGTCGATATCAGTTGACTTTGATTATACAATATTATACTAAGAGCAACCACTATAAAATCTATATAAAGAGAGACATCAAAAAACACTGCAGACAAAATGGAATTCTAAAATCTGTTCAACTAACCCAACAAGGAAGGCAGGAAAAAGAAAACAGAAAAACGAAAAACAGAGAAACAAACAGAAGACAAAAACAAAACAAAATGGTGGACTTAATGGCTGACATATCAATAATTAAGTTAAATGTAAACGGTCTATGATTCCATTTATATAACATTCTTAAAATGACAAAGTTAAAGAGATGGAGAATACATTAGTGGCTATCAGGGTTTAAGGAAGATAGGAGGAGGTGAGTGGATATAACTATAAAAGGGGGTAGCTCAAGTGGCTTTTGTGGTGATACATCTATATCTTGATCTTAGTGGTGGTCACATGAATACACATGTGATAAAATGGCATAGAACTACAAACACAAATTGTAGCAATGTTGGCTTTCTAGCTTTGATATTGTAGTATAACTATGTAAAATGTAATCAGTAGGAGAAAATGGGTGAAGAATACAAGAGACCTCTCTATTTTCTATGCAACTTACTGTAAAACTGTAATTATTTCAAAATTAAAAAGTGTATTTGTTTACTTGCTGGCTTTTAAAGTAAGTGCAGAAAATAGCAGCAAGTGAGGGAGTTTGTTTTAGTACCCTGGCTCAAAATACAGAAATAAGTAAGGATTGGGAGTAAAACTTCGAACACTTGTGATACCCTCTAGATTTGAGTTTATTTTTAAGAACTTACATGGAGAATGGGGCATTCAATGCCCTCTCTTGGTTAATACACATTTGAGGCTGCTTGTACTAAAAAAACAAAATTTGCCAGAGGCCAGCCTGCTGCCTCAAAATTCAGCTGAATTAAACCTCAGAACAGCATCACTCACAAAGATTTACCCACCAGCCAAATGTGCCATGATAACTATTCAATGCTGGGGTGGGGGAGAGGTTGAAAAGGGAAATTAAGAGTGTGACACATTTTTTGTACAAGAAATGTTCCATTTTCTTGTGAATGAGCCTGTTCTCATGCTCTGCCAACAATATTCAGTTCTGAGATTCAGTTTTGGATGATAAAACCATCAACATTTTACAAAGCTAGTTTTTCCTTTGCAAGAGCATGAAAATTCGATTACCTTCTGAGAATGAAACAAGAATGGGCTCAACTCTGTGGCTAAAATTATTTGAGAACATCCATGAGTAATCATATAATCTTGTGTGGTAATTGGGCATGCCTAAATTGCATTCATATCTAATCAATTATGCTGTCTTTTGCCTGAAGAAAGGATGCTAATGAAAGGCCCATAAAACGAAAAGAAAGACCATGTAGCACGAATTCGTCAATGTTTGCCCAGAACTGTTTGAGAGACAGAGACACTGGTTCTCACTTGATCCAGCCCACCCCTAACCGGTGCCCTCTAGCTCTGTCATGCATTAACTGTCTTCTCACTTTGCAGCCATGACAGATGGCTCTTTCCTCTGTTCTATGTGTCTTTCCCCCAGTAAACTCAGTACCTCTAGGAGAGACCTCAAGCTGCTTCCATTCATTCCAACCCACATACAGGTGAAGTGGGCTTTTCTTTCTGTTTTAGGGTAAAAGCTAGGTTTCTATTTAAAAAAAAAATAAGGCCAAAAATTACAATGGCTTAAATAAAAGAGAAGGAAACAGTCCAGTGATGAGTGGTCCAGTTAGAGGAGATGCTCTGCTCCAAGGACCCAGGTTTCTTCCTTCTTACTGCTCTGCCATCCTCAGGTGTTATTCTCTCCATAGGGTTGAATCTGGGTCTTGCCAAGCTAGAGTTACAGCCTAGGGGAAAGGAAAGATGGATGAAGGAACACATGCCCAATGCTCCAAGTCCATATTAAAGCCCCCAAATGGTAAAACTTCTGCTCACATCCTAAATACACGGATTTAGCTAGCTATAAAGAAACCTATAAAATGCAGCCCCTAGCTCTCTAGCTGGGCCATTACATGTGCAGTTTAAACTGAGGGCAGCTTGTGTGTGTGTGTGTGTGTGTGCGTGTGTGTGTATTGGGGTCTCTAGTCCCAAAAGAAAAAAAGAGACAGGTTCTGGGGAGACAGCAGTCTCACCACATTTTCCAACACAGGATGTTGAAAAAGTTATCTATAAAGCAAGTCAGGAGGATAGAACAGAGTCTTAGGACATAGGTGATATCCAACACTCTGTCAACCAGCAATGCTCTGGATATTACCGTAGTGTTTGAAAGACATTAATGGAAAGGGCAACCAATCCAGCAGGTGACAGATGGACGAAGTTCCCTCCACTATATGTTTTTTTGTTGTTTATTCCAAGTCCTCCCATTCCCATGAAGTCTTGTTTTTCTCTTTATTTTTCAGCTCTGGCCTCCTTTCATAAGGTCATGAAGGCAGACTGCAAAGTTGAATAGAAGAAGGGAGCCCAGAGGGGCAGAAGAAAATTACAACACAAAAACAAAATTAACAGCAAAATTAGAAGCATATTTTTCATTCATTTTTTATGCTCTCAGAACCTAGAACAGTGCCTGGCATATAGTTAAGTCTTAAGAAATGTTTCTTGAACTAAATTGTATTTCTTGAGAGCAAAGGTAATTCTGAATTTATCTTCTCAATACCAAACAGGAGGTTTCACCTCACCTTTTGATCATTAACTATGGCAGCAGGACCCTGCCAGGTATTTAGTAACAAAGCTTTTACCCCGGAAACTTCAAGTACAAATCAACCAGACACTGAAATAACACAGATCAGGACTCAGCTTGCTTCTATGCTCTAAACAAAAGACAAGCTGTTCCCTTTTAGACAGATAAACGACATTAAATTTACTATGTTGTTGTATCAACAACAAATAACATGTTGATGGCCAAAAAGAAACATGGAACTCTTGTTTATTTAATCTATCCACTGTGCACAGATTTCTGATAAAGTTAAATAGATCTCTTTTATCCTCCAATTTATTTCTTACAGATTTCTCAAAATATATGCCCATTTGTACTTTAAGGGCATTTGGTGAGATTTTTTTTTTTCATATTAACTTGATCATTTTCATTTCTTAAAGGCCTCCCTTTTAATTAATTGGAGACACCCTCCTTGGGTATACGTGGACTGCATCAGTTCAGGACTCATCAAACTTCCTCTTTTATCTCACGAAATG
Source organism: Indri indri (assembly GCA_004363605.1). Lineage (NCBI taxonomy): Eukaryota > Metazoa > Chordata > Mammalia > Primates > Indriidae > Indri > Indri indri. The sequence goes on from RJWJ010005280.1 coordinate 50,539, forward strand.
ATCACATTTTCTAACTAATGAGACCTTTCAAAGAAACCTTTACATAGCTTTTCTGGACATGTAATACACAGCACAAAATAATACATCATCATAAATCAGAGCCAACTCTTTTTTTGCACTTTACATTTTACAAATCCCTCTTCACCATCATTATCTGACAAATTTTCACAACCTCATGATACAGTTATTTTTATTTTCAAAATTTTATAGATGAAGAAATTAGAGCTCAGAAACTGACCTAAGGTGACACAGTCAAGATCCAAACTCAGGTCCTCTAACTCCAGATATTTTCACTACACCCTAAAATTTCCCCCTTTTGTGCTTTGTTTATAAAATTTCAATGTTTGTCACAAAAGTCAAGGTTGATCGTGGACATCCTCCCATAAGCTGACGTTAACCATGGAAATACCAATAACAAAAGGACTGTTTCGAAGTCAGTCCTGAAACATTTGAGAATGTAAAATCCTCAGAGCATCATCGGCACAAAGGATGATAATCTTCGCATGGAAGGATATGTAGTGGGAAGCAGCATTAGTGAGAAGACCTGAGTTTGGTCTCCTACTCCAGAGCTTCCCAGCCTCTGCTGCCAGATAAACAATGGAGCCACATTTGTTTTTAATTCAAATCTCTGATTCTAGAGATTTGCACCATTCCTATGCTATTCTGTCTCCCTAATTATGTTTACAGCCTTCAAAAATATGCTATCATGATAGTAGGTAGAGGTGATCTTCTAATAATTAAAAATTAAGAAAGGATAGTAACAGGTTAAGATCTAATGGTGATTATATAAAAATAGAACCCAAACCTTTGATTCCCAGCATTGCAATTTGTTTCTCTCTGTAATTCACAGTGGTAGAAGGAAGAAGATACATGGTTAAAATTTTTTTAAGATTTAGAAGACCCTTCTGTTAGAACAGTCATGCGTTTTATATACTGGCCACTTTAGAGGAATAATTTGATCTCTCTCAAACATAGTTCTAGAAGGAGTTCTGGAAGGGGGAAATGAAGAACTATCATAGAGAAGGAGTTTTTGTATTCTAGGAAGATTTATTCCTGTTGGGTGACCCTTTGTCAAGCAGTGAGCTCTTCCTTAAGAATCACTGGAATAGATACCTTTTCTCCCAATCCATTGCTCCTTTTGTTTCTTGTTAATAATTTATCAGATATTTTTGAGCATCTCCAGTATGCCAGACTGTATGTTAAATGATGGGGATACAATGATGAATACAACATAGCCCCTGCCCTCAAGGATTTTTGGTCCCTGGGGGAGCCGAGAGGAAAGTTTAGCTGTGATAATGGTCCCCAAGAGAGTGGGAGATGCCAGTAGACATACATTGAACAGGCAATTTCAGTATGTTGTGACAATGGGCAGGATCCTACTCAGCATCCATGAGGAGAGAGCCACCCAGGCTTTGAGAACTAGGAAGGACTTCCTAAAGAAGTAGCATTCTCCATGGGTCCTGAACTAGGATCAGGAAACTTAACACAAATTGGATATATTAAATATGTTTCCAAAGAGTGGTGGGTTTAAAGGAAGATTAGGAAGCTCAAGGACAGAGTCCTTCACGTACACAGGTCCCTTTGAAGGCCCTGGGCAGGGTGGGGGGTCAGGGGGCGCCCTAGAAATACATTCCCACAGTCACATGTTTTTCTGAAATTTGCAAAAGGAAGATCATAGCTCCAACAAATTGGGAATCCTTCACCTTTCCTCTCTGACTCTCTCTCCATCACCTGCCCTCTTCAGTCAAGTAGTGTTGGAGGAAACACAGCCATTTCAGAGTTCCAGTCTAGAAGAAGCTGAGATGGGCATACCCTTAGTTCACATTAGGTGGGATACATTGTTTTATTCATAGCTTCTGTAGAGTGTATCTCTTGTACTCCCCACATACTTCCATACCAAAAAAACACATTTTCCAGCCCTATGACCTTGGGCCCTCCAACCCGCATGTTCCCCCTCCCCAAACTCTCCTAAATAAATTCTGCTGCAGGAAAGACAGAACTGTTTTTCTACTTTTTCCGTAAAAATAATATTACACAATTGTTGTCTCACGAAGAGGCAGTTAAAGAACATGCAGTCCAAAATGTAGAAAAAAAATATGATGTTGGGTATGTTCAGAATATAATTAATAAAAACAGTATGCTTTTGAGATTTTGTGATGCTTATGGTATTTGTCAGTTATTTTTTTAACCTTGCAATTTGTTGTGATTTTTCCCCTCATTCTAAATAGATACTCACAACTGTACCTAATTTTGTACTTGTAATATTCTATTTTTTTTTTTTTTTTTTTTTTTTTTTTTTTTTTTTTTTTTTTTTTTTGGTCTTAAAGAGTCCCTGCAAATTGTATAAGCTTCAGGACCCATACAGCCTGGATCTGCTCCTGCCAGAAATGTAAGTTGCCTATATACTATCCATCAGGCTTGTTAGACTAGGGCAGCATGTAGCCAGGAGTTACCATGGCCACCAGCACAGGAGATAAAGATGTGTCCAATGGGTCATTGATCCTGGAGCAAGATGACCTGAGTTTGGATCTTTAGTGTGTTATTTTCTCTATTTCTCTTTCTCTCTGACCTGAAGAGAAAACCAACCACATATCTTAAGGGATTCTGGGACTATAGCCCAAAGCAGCCAGCTCCAACCGCTAAATTCCTCTGAAGTCAAAGTGTCTTACGAAAGAACTTTGAGAAAACTCTGAGACCCTCCAACATCATTGAGTAATTATATATTTTTCTCTCTTTCTTATAAGAAAAATTGAGGTTCATAGACAGTAGCCATTGTTCTTAAGTAATTATAAGAGGAGTAATAATTTTTATATTAAATCTTATTTTCTCTTTTGCCTTGGTCCATCCTCCAACATCCATCTACTTGAGGGAAGGTTAGGACTTGCTGCAGTAGGCGTATAAAAGATAAACATTGAATTAGAATTCAGTTTCAGGCATTCAAAAACAGGATTGTGCAGCAAGACTGGGAGGACTTAGGATGAGACTTCCAAAATTCCTTAAGATTGAACTTTAGCCTGTCAAAGCCCAAGCCTAGAGGCATAGAGTTTTCCCAGTCCGATTGCCCCCTGACACTTGGCCAGGCAGTTGGAAGCATGAGGAAGGAAAATATAACACTGGGAAAAACTTACCCTTTCATCCTAGAGGGGTTATAGGAAGGAAGAGGGTAGGAGTCCAATGGCATACACATACCATTGGGGACGGAGGATGAAGGAGGGCAGTGCTGTGAAGCCAACACTGAGGGCAGAGGTGCCTGTCCCCAGCCTTGGCTGCAGCCCCATCAAAACAAACTGGGTGGTACGGGATGGGGAAGTAGAGAGAAGTCTTGAGGGCCAGTGTTTCTGGGCCATCCACGGCTTTCTTTGGAGGAAACTTGGCAGGACAGTAGCTAAGAGCTTTGATGGAAAGGTCTGCTATGGTAGGAGGGTGGCTGATAGTCACAGTGAATCATCAGGTAGAATATGGCACTGCAGGCACCATGGAGAGGCCAAGGTAGCCTTGTGGCACCACCTGGGTTCTCACTAGAAACATATCAGACCAGAAGTTCCTCCAGCCTCAGGCTCCAGTCTCAAATGCCAGGAGGGCAAGGAGTGCCCTGTAGACAAGAGACATGCCTCAGAGACTAGAGGAGAAGAGGCCTTGGGGCACAATGACCTGCCAACTATTCTCACTATTGCAAGCATGCTTGAGCAGGGGAGGGAGAGGCTACTTATATCACAGAAAGGCTGAATACCACCTGAAAGCACTGCTTAAACTTACTGAAATTATTGAACCAGATTAGTCTTAAACCACGTTATACATTTAGCTAACAGTGTTTCCCACTCACCGGTGAGTAGGGGCACAGGAAAAGGCCAGATTAGTTACAGATAAAATAAAGGTATGGGCCGGGCATGGTGGCTCATGCCTGTAATCCTAGCACTCTGGGAGGCTGAGACGGGCGGATCATTTGAGCTCAGGAGTTCAAGACCAGCCTGAGCAAGAGTGAGACCCATCTTTACTAAAAGATAGAAAGAAATTAGCCGGACAACTAAAAACATATATAGAAAAAATTAGCCAGACATGGTGGCGCATGCCTGTAGTCCCAGCTACTCGGGAGGCTGAGGCAGGAGGATTGCTTGAGCCCAGAAGTTTGAAGTTGCTGTGAGCTAGGCTGACACCATGGCACTCTAGCCTGGGCAACAAAGTGAGACTCTGTCTCAATAAATAAATAAATAAATAAAGGTATGTTTCCTCTGTGCATCCAACTTGGGGTATAATTGACTTTGCTACCCTAAAACACAAATGACTCCAAGATTTTGTGAACATGTAGGAAACACCTTTGCTGCCTTGCTCATACCCTCTCAATCCGTGCTGGAAGTCACAAGCAGTTTCCAGGCATATGGCTATCTTCCCGAGTCTCTTTGATTGACGGCCTTCAAACAGCCAAGAAAGCATGCTCAGACTGAGCAGAGCAGGGCAGGCCAGAGCTGGGGTCCCAGGAACAACGTCGAGCTGGTGAGGAACTAGTGTTGGTGGATAATACCCCAGCTTTCTCTCCCCTCAGTGGGACAACTCTGAGTTACATTCTGTGACTGCTACAGAAACACAGCCCTCAGACCTCCACCCTTGCATCTCCTCGGCTGTGAGAGTCCCCTGATGGCTGCTGTGCTGTGTGGAGTCCATGCCATGGGTCAGACAGACATTCTGTAAGTTCTGGTTAGTGGTGCTGACTGAGGTCTGTGGGCTGGAAAGGAAAATCCATACCCAGAACATATATCTGTTCCCCTGAGGGAAAACCCCTGGGCTTTTCAGATGGAGGAGCCCAGTATAATTGTTTTGACACTAAGATAGTCTTCTGGAGCAATAGGGTTATATCAAGGGCTCAGTGTTACTCACTGTTACAGCAGGTTGGATACCCAGAGTTGTATCCAATTGGCACAAAGTGCCAATTCTGGGGCGATTCCTAACAGAGGGTGGCTAATGTCAACTGGCTAAGTCATTTTGTCTGCTTGGTCATTCTGCATGTCTCCCAGGGGGGATGCTTTCTGGCGGATGTTAATATGTAAAGCAAAGTCTTTATATTGCATGACCACTGTAAACATCCATCTATATTCCTCCACCCCAGACCTCCTCGTCCCCAATTTTCTGGTCCTTTTAACTCCAGGTTCCCACCAAACATCAAGGCCATTGGCCACTGACTAAGAATCTCTGTGTGTTCTCACCTCTAGCCCCTTCTCCCTCCACACAAAGTGGGTGGCCACACACATTTCCCACAGCTCCACCACTGAGGAGATTGTCTTTGTCTCTAGTGTCTTTCAAGGACACTTGTGAATGTGGCTACAATGCCCCTGCCATTCATTTCTGCTTGCACCTTTGTACCAAGCTGCCATAAACTAAGCTTGAGATTTTTTCCTCCTCTGTCAGCTGGTTTTGAGGGACATCCCTGACCCAATATAGCCATAGATGTGCGCTGATCCAATTCAGGTGGTGGTGACATAGGAGTCCAGGCTACCTGCTAAGCAGCTACTCAAGCTCACTGATCCTCGTCAGGCTCTGTCCTTAATGTACCACTTCCATCTTCCAATGGGCTACTGCTGTGTCCATCTGAATTTGTGACTTGGAAAGTCCAACAGAACTCAACTCATAGTGACAGTTCTAGTGCCATGGTCACTGGATGCTCCATAGTCAAGTATTCTATCTTTATCAGGGCAATATTCCAGATGGTATTTCTCAAAAAGCATATAATTCTCTGCTGCAGATGGCATGGGCTTGCTCCAAGATCCTCTCCCTGAAGCTGCTATGAGCTCCATCCTAGGTCTTTTCCCACAGGCACCTCCAACAAAATAGGTTCTACTTAAGCATATGGCTGGAGTGGTAGGGCTAATTGCCCTGCAATTTGGGCCCACTACAGAGCCCTTTCCTGCACCAGACCTGACCCAAAGCTAGCAGCCTCTGTAAGTGGGCTGGGGTAATATTCGTAGGTGCACAATACTCCAGATTTCCAAGAGGTCTTATAGGTGCTCTGCTGCCTTCTTTGTGGTAGAGGACAGAAGATGCCCTGATTTGCCTTTAACTTTAACAGTCATATCCCTTACCCCTGCACACCTAAAAACTCTACTAGAGTAACAGCTTTCCTGAATCTTCGTAAGATTTATCACTCATTCTCTGCAGCTCATGTGTCTGACAAGACCTCAATCAAATTAGCCACTTTTTCTTGTCCTGTGTGAGGTCATCAATATAGTATCTCCATGATAATCTATGGGATGTTAAGGTTGTACAGACCTCTTATGAATACATCATGATATAGAACAGGAGAGTTAACATAGCTCTGAGGCAAAACCCTGCAACTTCAGTCATATGATCCAACAGACCTTTTGAATATTGTTGCCTGTTCTACATGAATGCAAAATCTTCCTAATCCTCTTTTCTAACTGGAATAGAAAATAGCACATAAGTCAAATCAGTGGCTACATACCATGTATTTAAAGGCTTATTAATCTTCTCCAGCTACAATATATGTCTGGACAGTAGCTGCAATTGGGACTACTAGTTGGTTATGCCTTCAATGAATTGGTTATGCCAATGAAGTCATTCATTCTCCAAGATCCATCTGGTTTCTGTGGGAGCCAGACTAACATATTAAAGGCAGGACATGATGATTACCACGACCCCTGCATCCTGTAGGTCTTTAACGGTGGCACTAACCTCTGCCATGCCCCAGAGGATATGATATTGCTTTTGATTTACTAACACGGCAAGGGTTGGGGGCAGTTTCAGAGGCATCTACTTGTTCTTCCTCGCTGTAATAGCTCTTACCTTACAAGCTAATGACCCAATGTAGCAGTTATTCCAACTGCCACGTATATCAATTTTAATTATACACTCTAGGACTGGGGAAATGACCAATGAGTGGGTCCCTGAAACTACTATGTCCAGTGGGAGCCATGTTTTAGCCAGGACTTCATATTAGCTGACTCTCATAAGGCCCCTCCCTAACAGAAGGGCTGTGATGTGCTTTAGGTCTCTAGCTACTAATGTCAAATCAGACCCTGTGTCTAATAGTCCTCAAAAAATATGGGTATCTCCATTTCCCCAATGTACATTCACCTAAATAATAGCCATAAGTCCCTTTGGAGGAAAACTCAAAAAACCATCATAATTTATGTTTGCTGTGATGTCACAGGGCACTGCCTCCTGAGGAGCTGACCTCCTCTTCAGTTAATGAGCTTCTGATCTGAAAATTGGCTCAGCTCCGGGATCATGACTTTTTATTGGGTGACCACCCTCAGTCAGTCTCCTGCTCCTCCATTCATTCATTCGTTCTTTCTTTTTCTTTTTGGTTGGTTGATTTAGCAACATCTTTATTGTTTGTCCATCTATTTTGCCCCTGGGGATGCCAAGCTCTTTTAAACATCTCCACAACTCCTTCTGTGTCAACCTTCCTGCCTGTCATTGTGGTAATTGTGGCCTTCTGACTCCTGGTGGCTGAGTGCTGCCACCCAGCCCTTATTATTTGGGAACCACACCATTCCCATGGCTATAAAAGCTCTGTGACTGCCTCTCCTACCACTCCCACTGGCCTGCAGAGGACAGCCACCGCTGAACTTCTTGGTGGTACTGGTGGCCCTCTCACTTGTGCATTTCTGATGGCCTTGGTGAAAGGTGGTGTCCTCTGGGCCCTCCCATGAAGCATATACCTCCAGCGGATCTTCTAGCCTCACAAAATATATTCATGCCAGGATTCTCACTTTCCTCAGTCCCTTTGTTCCTTCCTCTACTCTCCCAGGGCAACTCAGGCACTTCTACTTCAATCAACATTGGTTATCACTTTTTCTGAGCTTCTAAGAGCCACCTGGCAGCAAGTTGTTCTCATTCTCTGGAGTCCCTTCTGGGATGTTAAATCCCATGTCCCAAGAAAGTGCCCCCAGATTAATGAATTCTTATTTGTCCAGTTTTATATGCCAGCCCTCTTGACCAAGTACTCTCAAAATTCAATCCCAGTGATACTGTATTTGCTCCTGCTGGTACACACTAGCTAATTCATGAAAATTCTTGGGTAGAAAATTTCTGTCCATCCTTACCAGGCTCAGCATATTCTCAATTGGGTTATGCTGGGATTTTAACCCTAGTTATCTGCCTGACAGCCAGCAAAGGAGATAGGGAAAGCTCCTGGGGGAGGGGAGGACACTTGTTGCATTGCAGGGAAGAGACCTCTGCAGCAGCTTCCAGTGTAGTGGAAATGCAAGGTTTTCCTAAGGAAGAAGAAACCACCTGTGCAGACTCTGAGGGTATACAGGATTCTGGGTATACCCATGTCCTCAGGAACATTCATCCAGATGTCCCTATCCCATGTTTCAGGGTCCCACAGCTCTCCCAATCAGAGTCCTAACTTTAAAACAACAGACCTGTCTTGACTTAGCATACAGATGTCCTTTGAGCCCTGTAACTCTGATTCTGCTGTTCAGCTATGTCTGCTTTCCACTGCAGAAGATGAGTGCTTCTTTGTAAGCTACCAAAGAGGCCATCTGGCTCAGCCTTTAATTACTTGTCAATAACCTTCTGTTTCTCATTATCCCTCTTCAGGATATCAATACAACTTAGAAGTAACCAGCCAACTCTGCTGTCTTTGCAGGCATTTTTCCCCAGATCTTTCAAATGCCTGAATTGCTGCACTTACAGTGGTGATCCCTTTCACTAGGACATTTTCCCATGTTACCATTGGTAAAATCAATAGCACACGAGCTGCTACTTTGTACTAGGGGCTATGCATGCCCCATCTATAGCTCAGGATGACATCCTCTTTGCCTGGTGAGCAATGAGCATGACAATCCTGAAGCCCCATTTTACTGTCTGTTTTGTTGGACAGCTCTCAGAACCACTGTGTTCATTTAGGTCCTTCAGGAAGCAGATGCCAATATGGGATTAAACTTGAAAGAGATTTTTTTGGGGAAAGTCCCCTGAGGGAAAAAGCTGCATTCATGCTGAAGTCACAATTCACACACATTAGCTCCCAGCCAATGACTAAGAGCAGCAGAGATACTAACCTAAGCCCATTTCTGAGAGATAGGGATCTCCTCCGATAGATGGCTTTGGCCCCAGACTCTTCATTGGCTGGATTGAAATTTTCTTAGAACTGAACTGCAGTCTGAGAACCATCCTACATGACCCTCCTTCCTTCTCACTGCCCGTCACAGGGGTGACACCTCCGTTGTGGTCTAACAGCTCTGCCCACCTCCTCTAGATACCTCTCTTTTTTTTTTTACAGGCATTTTGCCCATTAAATCTCTTGCACATCTAATGCTGTCTTGGAACCTGCTCCTTGAAGGACCAAACTAACACATAAGCCCCTAGAGAACTCTGGTAGGTCTGAGTTCCAGTTGCCCTAATGGTAACTTGATTATTAGCACAGCTTTTGTTGGCTTTTCTATCATCACTGCTTAACTACCCAACTCTCTTACATGTTTCCTGGGATCTCTTTTCAAATAAACTCCAAGCACCCAAATGCTTGTCTCAGAGAAAGCTTTTGGAGGAACCTAAACTAAGACAATTCCTCTTTTAAAAGATAGCTACATAAAGAGAACAATTAATTTCTGCAAACGTTTATTTGTTAAAAATCCTTCTTATTTTAGAGATTGTCTTTGATCCTTCTTTGTGCTTCTTTTAGAGTTACAGTAAATTATCATTCGATATCATTTAAGGTGACCTCTTCTGCCTTCCAGAAAGTTCAAGCAAGGGTCAGAACTCCTCTGCTCTTTAAAACCATTCCTTGGCCACACTCATGCTCTTGCCTGCAGGTTGTAGCAAACCCTTCTGAGCCCCTCCAAAGACCAAGGGAACTATGTCAGCTCAGCCATCCAGACCATTTTGACTTCCAAAGAAATTCTACTTTTGGTAAAGGGAAGAGTTATCCTATATCTCTTGAGATCATGAAACTTCTACTGTATTGCAAATAAAGGAATCTAAGTAAGAGATAGCTTGGAGGTGTGGGGGATAAATGTTTTTTATTTTTCACAAGCCCTAATAAGCTTCATATTCATCCTTAAAATTCTTGAAATCTTTCATTTTAATATGTCATTTCTTTTCTAATATGAAATGATATCCTCAAAATAACCAATTAAAATTGACATGGCATAAAATACATCTTGTCTTCCTAAAACTTCATGTTTTTAATCTCAAACACTGCTGCATATCCTGGCTTGAGAATTGTGGCCTTATGTTGGAAAGATTCCCCTGCCCCAAGACCTTCCCTTTGGGGTCCAAAGAGAATGTGAATTCTTGACAGTAGATACATGAATGCACATATAAATATAAATGTATGCAGGATATAAGCTCTGCTTTGTTCGAGACAGTTCCCAAAGGTATACATATAAAAGCAAAATAATGAAAAAAAGATTAAAAAGGGAATAATAAAACCAGCAGTGAAGTGAGTCCATGAAATGTATATCTCCAAGTCCTGTGCCCTGGTTTGAACAGCAACAGAAAAAGAGAGAATGTAATCAAACCCAGGGCAACACAAAATGTGAAGGGATCACAGAGAAGAGATTCCCAGCAACTACAGCCTGGAGAACAAAAAGCAGCCACGAAAACTTCTGAAACCTTTCTACAGTTAAAATGGCAAATCCCATTTGATAAAATGCTTTAACATTAAATAAATACAGAGGACTCTGCAAGTCCCTATTAGTCAGTCAGTCTCTTTAGTGAAGTTGTAACTAAAATACTACTTTTTGCTACTGTCCTTAGAAGAAACATTTGAACCTGTTTCAACCAATTAATCATCTGTGTCTTTTTTTCTTTTCTATTTAATTATTTTTTTAAATTTTTTCATCTGTTTATTGGTGCCTGATGAAAGATGAGTCCATGATTATAATAAATATTACCCAGTTTGGGATCTTGAAAATACCGTATTTGGCTGCTCTACCTGTCCCTGTACCCGTTGGGATAAGGGGTGGGAGTGGCTGCATGTTGGCAGTAGAAGAGCAGTGCCGGTGTTACACAGAACTGGCACCTGTACAGGGATGCTGAGCTCATAGTGGTGCCAACTTTACATGCCCCACTACCCTTGTCCCTAATTGCACTTTGCCTTTAGCTACTCATTTATAATAAAGTGTCCTGAAACACTGAAGCATAACAAATTTCAGGAGAGATTCTGGCAGGAGTGCAGATTGGCTCTCTGTGGTATATACAATACCCCAGGGGTAGCAGGTGAGGCTGTTAGAAGGATGAAAAATCCAGCAGTGTCTCTGTCAGTCTTTCTGTCAGGAAAAGACGGTAGCTGCTCAAGGCAAGACACATTAATCATTTACAGGGGTACTCAAATGAAGTCTTCCCATCTCAGAAAATGGCACCAGAACCTACCTAGTTGCTTAGGTTGAAAACCTAGGAATCATGATTCTTTTTTATTTTGTTTTTCCTCTATCATATAGCACATCCAAACCAATAGCATACCCTGCCTTCTGTGTGTGAAATCATCCTGAACCCACACACCTCTCTTTGTCTCTGCAGATCTCACCTTGGCCCAAGCACCATCATGTCTTCCCAAGCTACTTGAACCACCTCTGTATTGGCTACTGGGATTCTTCCTTGCTCCCTTACAATACATCTTCCCCAGGGAAGGTGATTATCTTTTTTAAATGTAAATTGGATCAAGTCATTCCTCTGCTTAAGATCCTAATGCTCTTCAGATATCCATAGTTCTCACCATGGCTTAGCAGTACCCCACCTCTGCCCTCTGTGCTGACCTCATCTTCTATCCCCATTCTTGCCACATAGTTTTTTTTTTCTCCTCTAAGTTTGTTCCTGCTTCAGGGCCTTTGCACTTTCTATTGCCTCTGCCCAGATCTTCCCCTTTAGCACTTTACTCAAATATTGTTTCCTCATCCTAGACTTTATCGACAAATGTTTATAAAGTACCTCTCCCCACATACTATTCTTGTCCATAGTAGTTTTCTATCATATTAGGCTCTTTTATTATCTTTGATAAAAGATAATAAACCGCTAACTGAAATCATCTTATTTATTTGCATTTATTTTCTGTCTTCCCTCGTCTAGAAAGAGGACTCCAAGAGGCCAAGTTTTTGGTCCCCAAAACCTGTATCAGTGCTTGCTACATAGTAGGCACACAAAACATATTTACTGAATGGGTGTATGAATGAATGAATGAATCAATCAATCAATTGGAACTATGTTTTTAATCCTCTGATAAAAAGAAACCCTGTCATCTTTAATTCAGTAGGTCTAACATGGTGATTGGGGTGAAATTTCTGGGCCAAGTCCTCTAGGGTTAAAAATTTCAGTGATAGATGAAATCATTCAGATAATTTGAAGAAAAGAATGAGATTTCAGTCAGACTTCTGTAATAGGATAGAACCTTTCATGGACCAAGAAGAACATGCTTATGTACTTCCAGGATCAGGGTCTGGGAAGGGAAGAAGAATACAAATTAGTCCCCTCCTGCCCTTTACACTCACCCTAATCTGACTACACAGAAGAGGAGACAAGAGTGGATTCCCCAGAAAACAGATTCTGAGATGGAGTTAGATCTAGAGGGATGGTATGAATGTTTGTATCCACCAAAAATTCCTATGTTCAAACCTAATCACCAATGTACATTTATAAGGTGGGGTCCTTGGAGAGTGATTAGGTCATGAGGGCAGAGCTCTCATGAATGGGATTCATGTCCTTATAAAGAGGCCCCAGAGAGCTGCCTCGACTCTTTCACCATGCAAGGACACAGCTATAAGGCCCCATCTATGAACCAGAGACCAGGTGCTCACCAGACATCAAATCTGCCAGCACCTTGATTGTGGACTTCCCAGCCTTCGGACTGTGACAAATAAGTTTCTGCCACTTATAAGCTACCCAGTCTAAGGTATTTTGTTATAGCAGCCAAGACAGACTAGGACAAGCCTGCAGGAGGTTTATTAAGGAATAGTATTGGGATCAACACCTATGGAAGGGAAGAGAAGGAAGAATTGAATAGAGGGAGATAGCTGAGCTGTGATTCAGTGTCATTGGAAACCTCAGGCAACCCTCAGGGGAGTTCTGAAGCTGGAATGACCCTTAAGATTTGTCCCATGATGGAGCAAGGGAACTGAGCCTTTATATTCCCACTTGGAGCAGTCATTGGATGTGAGCTGCTCTGGAAGGAGGCACAACTTTGGGCCAGACAGTTCTCTTGAACAGAGGGGATCTCCACAAGGGATGCTGGGGCTCTCAGCCAGCAGCTGGCAGAGTCAGTCAGTCATTCCTGCAGGGGAATTGGGGTGATGCATCCCAATGTCCATCACAGACCCAAAGCCCAAAAAGGACTGAACCTAATTCCCTCTTACTAAACATGAAGGAAATGAAGCATTTCTGCTCCCTGCTTTGAACCAACATCATAGCAGTCTGGGGACATCCTCCAGCATGACATTTAGAAGTTGGTTTTATTTTTTTAAAGAATGTGGATGGATTTTTTTTATTATCTTTGTTTTTAGAAGAATCATCTCTCCCAAGCTTTATTGAGATTGACAAACAAAACCTGTATATATTTAAGATGTACAATGTGATGTTTTGATACAGGAATACATGGTGAAGTGATTACCCAAATTAAGCTAACATATCCATCACCTCCCATAGTTACCATTAGTGTGTGTGTTGAAAACACTTAACATCTACTCTCTTAGCAAGTTTCAAGTGTACAATACGTTGCTACTAACTATAGCCACCATGCTGTACATTAGGTCTCCAGAACTGGGGGTAGGGAAATGGGGAGATTTGGGTCAAAGGGTATGAACTTCCAGCAGCTGTTTTTAAAAGAGAGGCTTTGTTCTTGTTTTTTTAGTTTTTGTTTATTTTAGTTTGTTTTTCCTTCTCAGGAAATGGAAAGTCTTTTCTCTTTTTTCTGTGTCAGATCATGGCTAAGATCTTTTCAATCTAAATTCCTGCCTTTAAAATGGAGTCTCCTCATTAAAGCAAGTCCCTTTGATCCATACTAGGCTAGGTAACTTTGGGTCCTAAGGCACAGAAGGGCATATCTAAAAAGAATACTTTCTCTAAATTCAACAAGGACCAAACACTAGTTATAGGAGCTGACCTGAGAAAATGTATGATGAGTACACTTCTAAAGTTCAGAAAAGAAGTAAATACATCAAACTGTCCTACTTGTGTTCTTTGCTCTGTTCTGTTTTTTTGTTTTTTAATTCACTCATGTCTCTAACAATTTCTGTTTCTTTGGACCTCAAATTTTAATGGGTTTTAGAATAAGCTGGCATGCTTGTGAAAAAACAGATTGCTGGACTCTATCTCCACAGAGTTAGAAAATCCAAATGGGACTCAGGAATCTGTATTCTAGAAAATACCCTCAGATAATTCCAGATGCAGGTGGCCCAGAGACCACATTCTGAGAATCACTAATTTATTTCATGGGCTGACAAACACCATTTTACTAATAAAATAACACCCCAGTGATGGATTCTTATGAGCAATACAAATAGTGTAATTTGTGCAAGAGCTTAAAGACAAAGCTGTTGCTTTCCACAAATTCAGGGGACTCCATTCACACAAAACACAATGGAATCATGCAATCATGCTCCAAGGGTTCCATTCATGTTGCATTCTGTTCTCTGTGAATGGTGCTCCTAGACCGGTATGAGCAGTGGCCCCATTAAAGGAAATACAAACATGTCAGTATAAATGAATTGCCTACATCCTCACTTAACTGCTGCAAACTCTGGTATTGATTCATGCAGAGGATGGCAGCAATAGTTCTCTCACCAGTAAAGTTATGACCTTTCCCCAGTTCTAGGTGTATGTGCTTTAGTGCATTCCCAGATGCACTTCAGAAAAGAAAAAAATATTCCCCCCAACCCCACTCCACTCACACCACGTTACCCAGAACACAAACTTTTCCTAATTTCTCTCCAAACCCACCTTGCATCACTGCCACCATCTTTCTCAGATGACTTGAGCTTCCCTTTTAATGGTGCCATGTAACATTTCTCAGTGCTGTCTTTTTCTTAAGTCACTTGCTCAAACTTCTCTCATTTAGAGACTGTTTCCTCTAACAGGTAATCAAGCTTGTTTGATGAGTCAGACTCTTCTGAATATTTGTAAATCGCTAAACAAAACAGAACATATTATGAGTAAGGTTATGCAGATTTACCATAATTACAACCTGCCCAACCTAAAGAAGCTGTTTCCTGCCCAGAGTTAGGTCAGGAAAGGAATCATATTCACATTTGTTATCAGAAGCTCTGTTCTGAAGAGCAGCTGTTTAAATTAATCCCTCTTTAGATCAAATAAGGAGAGTTTTTTATTTGTATGAACAGATTTTTGGAAGACATGATTATGCATTTGGAATACACAAGATAATGTACCAAATGTGCTACTTGCATTAACTCATTTCATCCTCATTAAAAACTCAAGATGAGAAGTAGCATTAGTCTATCCTTTTGATAGATGAGGAAGCTGAGGAAGAGTTACTTTCTGGAAATCACATAGTGAGTAATTAGCAGGGCCATAATTTATTCCCAGTTCTGTGTGTATGACTCCAGAATGACAATTAACTACAAAATGATACTTTCTAGAACAAGATTGCAGCCTGTAATGTGAGATTTTTTTTCAGGTATCACAAGGTCTTACCTGTTCCTAAGATATCTATTCTCATTCTTGCTATTATAAAATTCCTATTATTACACAAATTACTTGAGTTGGGACCATATTATTAGATAACCATCATTAAAACAGAAATCTAGCCTGAGAACAAAAAGGCTTCCCGCCTCCCCCCCCGCAACCCGGCACTCCCCACCCCCAGCCCCACTAGAAAGGCTTTTCCTCACAAGCATGACTAGAAAACATTCCTGGAACATTTTAAGGAATAAATCAACTGTAATTCTGAAACACAGACAGCCAGAGGCCTCAGGGAAGGGGACTTAGGACTGGCCAACTCTGATAGCAAAATGAAAGTTCTGGAGATGAAATCACTGATTAAATTTCACCAAACATCTCTGGGCAGCTATGATTGGCAAACATGCCTTGAGAAGTACAATTAAATGCAAGGGTGCATAAAGTCATGTCAGGAGATGTGCTGCCCAGGACAGATTTAGCCTACTTTCCCATTCTCTTTCATTCTTCGCAATCTTCTTTTTAACTTGACATTAGAAATGGATGTGCCATGTACAGCGTTGAGCTTTCCAATGGATTGTCAGTGAGTCTCTTTCTCCAGATTTGGCAATTAAATGCTTATTGATCACTTAAAATATGTCCCCATCTCCTGGCAGATGACTCCCCTATCTCACTTTACCCCCAATCTTGCTTCTCCAAAACCCACATCATTACCTGAAATAACATCCTATTATGTTATATTATATTTTGCTATGTTATTTGTTTGTCTATTGTATGTGTTTCTGTCTAGATAGCAGATTCCATAAGAGATAACCTTGTCTGTTTTGTTCACCCCTGCATTACTAGCATGTATCATGATCCCTGAAATGTAGTAGTCACTCAACAGATTTTCTTAGATGAATGATTTTGTTAGATTTTCTTAGATGGTATAGACAGCTACAAGGAATATTAAGGAAATTAATATATAGCATTATTTAGTATTTACTATCTATTAGGTCTGTTCCAAGTGCTTCACCGCTACTAACTCCTTTACTATTCATTGTATTTCTGAGAGGCAGATATTATCATTATCCTCATTCTACAGGTAAGGAAATGAGGGATGGAGAGGTTAGGTAACTCACTCAACGCCACATGCACAGAAAGTGGCAGAGCCATACTAGAACCCAGTTTGTCTGGCTCCAGGCTTCTCTTAAACACCACAGTAATATAAGACAAGGCACTACTAGTTTGTTTGGGATGAAAGTCTTACCTATAAATAAAGGAGTTCATAGTAATAAAGGAGTTCATAGTAAAATAAAGGAATTCATAGTAAATAACAAATGAAAGTATAATCAATACATTTTCTAAGGGCTGAGAGGAGAGAAGCTTCCTGGAAAACTAAAGTTGTCAAACAAAGGCTCACAAAGAATCTGATATTTGGACTGTTTCTTGAATAATGGTTTGGCTAGCAATGGAGACCTCTTATCACTGAAGCTCCAGTGATTAAAGTAACAAAAAACTTGTTCCAGTAAAGATATAAAACGCCAGCGAACCCATGACACACAGACATTGCTTTGAAGGTTCTGTTTGACTTGGCTTGAAGATATTTACTATGCTTATAAGGAAGCAGGGGAAAGAGGGAACAAAAAGTAAGAGCCTGATGATGTCAGTCTCCTGAGAAGGTTCTGGAAGAGGCAGCATTGTTTCTGCGACACCAGTAGCCCAGGGGCTGGGAATTCCTTATGGAGAAAAGAAAGCAGAATAGTCAAAAAACAATCACCCTCCCTCTCCGACTCTGTCTTCTGCAATGAAAACTGAGTCAGAGCCTTGTTAATAAGGACTCATCTGCTGCACTGGTTGGGTATTTCCCAAGTGAAGTTGAAACTTCAATATCTGATTCACCACTGATTGCCGTGATGCTTATTGGGATATCAAAATACTGGCATTGCTGTCAATGAGAACTGGAATTGCTCACTTTCTTCTAGGTTAGGGTGTGAGAAGGCATCTTAAGCACTCTAGGGTTTCAATGGGGTGAGAAACACATTAGAAAACAACATACAAGGCAAGGCTCCCCTCTTTGACTTCCACATCCAAGAGTGGACCACACTACTCCAGTGGTGGTGCTTTCAATCCCTTCTATTCATCAGGGTGGCAGGATGCATGATTCAATGAGCTAAGAATTAGAATCCTTTCTTTAGAATATTGGTTTTTGAAAGTGCCTAGTGGGTATGACTAAGAGGTTTTGTGCACTGGGGTTTGCTGTTTGTATTTTTTCTTGTTATGACTTGAAGGAAAAAACCAGAATCTAAAATTAGCCCTTGTTTTTTCAACTTGGAACTTTGTAAACACATCAGGCAGTGATGTGCGTGAGTGTGTGTGTGTGTGTGTGTGTGTGTGTGTGTGTTTTGCAATAAGCAATATTACAATTTCTTGACATTTTCATTGCTGTTTCTTGACATGTTTAGTGAGGTTTTAAAGGTTTCTTTAGAGAGAAAAAAAGAAAAAATATGGCTGTCTTCCAAACCACCATATGTTTTCAATTGCAAATTCCAAAGCAGAAGATAGGCCTTAACTCAAGTTGTATAGCCTTTTTTGGGGGTTATGGAGCTGGGAAGGTAGGTCATCTTTTTAAATTTATTTATTAGAATTTCAGTGTTACCCAGTGACATAAGATTAAAATAAAGCATCTATCCGGTATTTGCTGAGTACCATCTATGTATAAGATACTGGGTCAGAAAGGGTGCAGAGAGTTTTAGATACAATCTAGTTGGGGGTACAAGATATAAAAGAAGGCAAGTATCCAATACAGGATGATAGATGGATCGCTTTCAGACAGAAATTCTCCAGGTCAAAGATTAAGGAGCTGATCTGGTAAAAGAAGGATTCATAGAAGAGGTAAAATTGGAGCTGAGTTTTGCAGATGGATAGCAGGACATTCCAGGTGAAAGAAACTATAGAGCCAAAATCACAACGATTGAGCTGTGCAAGCACACCCAGTATTGTGACTAAATCTGTGTAGCTGGTACTGGATTTTCATGGGAATAGAAGGGGATAATGGAAAAAAGGCTGTAAAAGTAAGTAGAAGTCGGATTATGGTGAACAGGAGTGACAGGCTTGGTGTAGCATTATCATTGTTGTTAAGTTTTATTTGGTCCAAACAACAATTCCATGCATTGGGTATTGATTATGAGCCCTACTTTACAGATGAGAAAACTGAAGTTTCTAGAGGCAAGTAATTATCCAAAGTCAAATAGTGAATTATTTGGTTAAGCTGGATTTGAACTGAAGTCCATATTATTCCAAATCCCCTTAACCTCTCCAGCTT
>RJWJ010005281.1:0-69296 GCA_004363605.1 Indri indri
GCTTTTCTCAAAAGGGCTACAGACCATCCGGAAACAACGATAATATCGAGGAGGAAGAGGCGGAACAGGAAGAGGAGCAGGATGAGTTGTAGACAAATACTTACTGAATACATTCGTTCGGATCGGATGACTTCGATCGGGATGGCGTTACTGAGAGAGAAATAAGAGATTCAATTTATGGGTTTATAAGTTTAGACCAAGAAACCAAAACCCCAACTATAAAAATGCAGCAGACTTCAAGTCCATGGCCTAGCTGGTGTTTTAACTCCTTGTCTCCCAAGCAGACGGAATTGAGAGATCCCGGATCATTGGTGGGAATCAGACCCTGCACCCAGAATGGGGCCTGCCCTCCTGTGGGCCCTGGGGGCTTCCCGTCTTTCCCTGTGTCTAAACTCCCTGCGTGAAGACAGAGTCCACTTAGTAGCAGAGATCAGTTTCATCCTTTCTGAGTCTACTTGTGAACAATAGAAAGACTGAAATGAAAGATAATGCCAAATAAGTTAAAATGCTCTGTTACATTCTGCACATAGGATAAATCTCTTATTTAGCATATGAAGAAAGCCATATTCTGCCATTAATATAATTAAAAGAAAAAGAGTATCTTTCTGTCCTCTTAAATAAATGTTTAATAAGTACTTAAAGAACATCAATTTGAAAGGATATCCTTTATGGTTGAGTGTGATAAATTTCTCATTATTCACAGATGAGAGACAATAGATATTAAATAAGATTTAATTTGGAAAAAAAAAATAAAGGAAAAAATCAGTAAATTTGATGCATTAAAATATTACTTAGGTGATGCAGACTAAAAAGATATTATAAACAAAGTTAAATCAAAAACAACCGGTAACAGCCGGGCGCAGTGGCTCACTCCTGTAATCCTAGCACTCTGGGAGGCCGAAGCAGGTGGATCATTTGAGCTCAGGAGTTCGAGACCAGCTTAAGCAAGAGTGAGACCCTGTCTCTACTATAAATAGAAAGAAATTAGCTGGACAACTAAAAACATATAGAAAAAATTAGCCGGGCATGGTGATGCATGCCTGTAGTCCCAGCTACTCGGGAGGCTGAGGCAGGAGGATTGCTTGAGCCCAGGAGTTTGAGGTTGCAGTGAGCTAGGCTGATGCCACAGCACTCTAGCCAGAGAGACAGAGCAAGACTCTGTCTCAAAAAAAAAAAAAAAAAAAACCAGGTAAGAAGGAAATATTGGCCAGATATTTGATAATTTTTTTCCAAAATAAATAAAAGCTCCTACAAATCAATTAAAAAAAATACAAGCAATTGAGTAGGAGGAAAAAAGGACAAAATATATGAACAAGTAATTAACAGAAAAGGATTCCAAATAGCCAAGAAATAAAACATGATCAACTGTAGTAGTGTAGTAGTAATCAAAGAAGTACAGATTAAAACAGCAATAAGATATATTTTTTAAACTGGATAAATTCGATAAAAAGTTAAGTTTGTTAATAGCATATGTTGGCAAGAATATGAGGAAGTAATTTGTCTTGTATGTTATTCGTGGAAGTATAAATTGGTGAGACTGCAGGTCAATTTGACAGCATCTATTGAAATTTTAAATGCCCACACCCTGGGACTCGGCACGTCCACTTCTAGTACCTAATCTGAAAAAACAGTCGCATGTATGGCCAAAGAGCCATTTACAAAGGCGGACTTTCATCCATGTATTCAGTGACTATTTATTGAGTGCCTACTATGTACCAGACACGATTTTAGGCACAGCAGGAACAGGACAGGAAAAGGTTTTGCTTTGAAGAATTTGAAGTTCCAATGGGAGGAGACAGATCATAAACAAATGAACAATCTAACAAACAAATGACTAAACAGGATAAAAATCAGGCAGTAATAAGTGCCATGAGAAAATATTTAATACAGCATGATAGTGACGAAAAATTGGAACTCACTTAAATTCCCTCAGGTGGGAGTTTTAAATAAAAATATCCATACTGTGTAATGTTATGTAGCATTTTAAAGGATGAGATAGGTTTATATATACAGACATGGCCAGCTCTCCAAGGCTTAAATTTTTTAAAATGCACAAAACCCAAAACCTTGCAATTCATTATGTAGAATTTAATCCCACTTATATAAAAAAGTACGAAGTAATATACATGTCCATGTATGTATGTCAGTGAAAAGTTCTAGAAGAATACACAGCAAATGGATAATAGTGATCATTTCCAGGAAGGGGATTAGGATGTGAAGGGGAAGTCGAGGGGAATTTTTGCTTTTTCGGTACGGTTTTAATTTTTTTATAGTAACGATGTTTTTATAAATGCCTCAGACATTGAAAGGAAAAAAATTATAGTTACGGAACATAGAAAAAGATGGAAAGCTTCCCAACTCAATTTACAAAACAAGCATAACCCTGAGACTGAAACCTGACAAAGTTAGCACAAATAAGGAAGACTGGAGATCAATTTCGCTTATGAATATGGATGGAAAATTCCTACGTGAAAGCGTCAGCAAATGGAATCCAGCAGTATCTAAAAAACCATGACTAAGCAGGGTTTATTCCAGCATCGCAAGGATGGATGAATATCAGGAAATCTAGTAATACAGTTTATCAAGACAATCAGCACTGCCCTTGGACCTGGCCCTCCGCCTGCCCAGAGGACTTGTCCTGTGTTTCTACTCCCTTTTAGACCACACTTCTGGTACTGGGGCCCCAGAATTCCCTGCCCAAATGGCCCCAAACCCATTTCCAGGGCCTATACCAGCCTAATTCCATCGCCTCAAGGGTAGATCTTACGCGGCGAGGGTCGTACACACCCCTAGACCTGAGGGATGTCCGAGGTCAGGCTCTTTGTGGGAGACGGAGGTGTGGGAGGTGGAGGCTAGATGTGTGGGCTGGGTGTCCGTAGCTAGGCATGTGCCGTCCCTCGTGGTGTAGGTATTGCAAGTGGTGAAAGAGAAGGATGGGGCTGCAGCCTGGAGTCGGGGATGGCAGGCTCTCTCTGTGCTTCTGTATTCTAGCATATTCTGTTAAATATGAAAATTCTGAATTTGAACCTGACATCTCAGGTTGTTACGAAGGCAAATATCAAGATGGGAGGCAAAAACCTATTTTATTTAACAGTTGGATGTTTCGGTTTACAATTTCTAAATTGTTAGGAATAGAGTAGGACAGCCCTCCACTGGTACTCTTGGCCCAGGACCCACAGTTGCCGAGGGCAGCCCAACAATGGTAGAACCCAGGAGAAAAAAGCACGATGATACCCAAACTGGAAAAGACACTGGGGGGATGAATTGAGGGGAAGAAGGGGGAAGATGAGAAATAGAGACATTCTCAAACTCCACCACTAGGCATTTAGCGTATGCTCACCGACGCCTCCCCTTGGCCAGATCGGATGAGGGAGAGATACTAGCCTAAGGAGGGCTGAGCAGGAGAGCCTGTGAATTTTGCAACCTTGAGGCAGTGACAGTGAGGACTGTCCTCTAAGAGTTAGGGGCAATTTTCTGTCTCTAAAAATGGAGACTTCAATTTATACGTAAGGCCAAGCGTTTCTATCATTGCATGTTTTGGCAAAATTCACTAGAATTGGCACTTTTTTGCTCTCTAAAGCAGGTACCCATCTGTTGTTCTTAGAGAAAATGTGAAGTCAACACAATCTGGAAGCATTCATCAACCGTCGTGGTTTCCTCGGGTCAGTGTCTGTGTCTGCTGAGACAAAGCGCATAGAAAGGTGCCGTTACTCCGGCTTTTACTAGAGAGAGGAGGTTTGGGGTTCATTGTTAAAGCAAGATTTGATTTCTGGAGATGAGAATCCAAGGGACAAAGCAGAAGAGGAGGCGCTCCAAGATTTCTAAGTGGTCTTCCATCTTTAACCTTGTTCACAACCCCTGGATTTATTTTCTGCACAGAACGATTGTTTTTCTTTTTAAATAGCTTTATTAAAGCATAATTTACCTATCATAGAATTCATACACTTTAAAGGTAAAGTTAGACAAGTTTTCATAAATGTATACCGTGGGGCAAACATCACCAGATTCCGGTTTTATAGAATATTTACATCACTGAAAAGATTTCTTTTGTGCCCATCTTCAGTCAGTCCTTGCTGCCACCCCAAGCCCCAGGCAACCACTGATCTGCTTTCTGTCTCTATAGTTTTGCCTTTTCTAGAAGTTTTATATAAATATAATCACACAATGTGTAGTTTCTTGCGTCTGGCTTTTTTCACTTAGCATAATATTTTCGAGGTACCCCATGTTGTAGAATGTATCAGTATTTCATACTGACATAGTATTTATACTACTACTGAGTAGTAAGTATTCCACTGCATAGACATACCACATTCTGTTTATCTGTTCATCAGTTGGCGGACATTTGGGTTGTTTCCAGTTTTGAGCTCTTATGAAAAATGTTGCTGCAAACATTTGCTACTAGTCATTGTATGTTTTAATTTCTCTTGGGTATACACCTAGGAGTGGAATTAGTGGGCCATACGTAAGTCTATGTTAAAATATTTAAGAAGCTGCCAAACTGTTTTGTAAAGTAGCCATGTCATTTAAATCCCACCAGCAATGAATGAGAATTCCAGTTTCTTCACATTCTCACTGACATTATTGTCAGTCTTTTTTTTTTTCTTTTTTTTGTGACAGAGTCTTGCTCTGTCGCCCTGGGTAGAGTATAGTGGCGTCATCGTAGCTCACTGCAGCCTCCAACTTCTGGGCTCAAGTGATCCTCCTGCCTCAGCCTCCCAAGTAGCTGGAACTACAGGCGTGCACCACCACACCTGGCTACTTTTTCTATTTTTTGTAGAGACGGGATCTCCCTCTTGCTCAGGCTGGTCTCGGACTCCTGGCCTCCCACCTTGACCTCCCAAAGTGCTAGGATTACAGTCATGAGCCACTGCACACAGCCTAATATTGTTGGTCTTTTTGATTATAGCCATTCTAGTGGGATATTTCATTGTTGCTTGTATTTTCCTAATGTCTAATGCTGTTGAGTGTCTTTTCATGTGCTTGCCATTCACACTTCTTCTTTGGTGAAGTGTCTATTCAAATCTTCTGCCATGTATTAATTGGGTTGTTTATCTTATTAAAAATGATCTGTTAAAATCATAAATTGGGTCAGGTTACCTTCCTTGCTGAAAACCTTCCAATGGTGTCCTCCACTGGGAGAACGAGGACCCTGAGGCTTCACGGGGCCCGCCGGGCACTGCGTGGTCTGCACCCCATCTAATCCCTCCAGCCTCATCTGCTCCCAGTATCCCTTGCTCTGCTCTCCAATCAGAGTGCTCTTTGTTCAAGGAGGGCATCCAGAATCTTCCCTCCTGGGGGCCTGTGTACATTTATTTTCCTCTCTTACCACCTCCTCTCCCCCAGGTTAACTTCCACCCATCCTCTTCCAGCTCATTCATCTGTCTTCAAGCTAAGTCGGGAACCTCCGACATGATAGACTTTGTCACGGCCCCCAGTGCTACTTCATGGCACTTACTACCATTGTGATTAAATATTTAAACACGTAATTTAAATCTTTGTCTCCCACGCCATTCAACAGGCTCCATTGCTCCATTGTATCCCCAGCATCCAGCCAGGGTAAGGCACACAGTGGGCATTCCAACATGTTTGTTGAATGAATAATTGCACACAGAGGCCCTGCTTCCCTAAGGAGTGGGGTCCCTGCAAGACCAAGTTCATTCTAAGCCAGGGGATGACAGCAATGGGAAAGGACACAGCCGAGGCAGTGACCACAGCCATGGCTACGGTCAGAGCCACAGGGAAGAACTGTGGACTGAAAAAATAGCAGATGTCCCCGAGAGGAACTTTTAACACATTAAGGAATTACAGTGGGTGAGGAAAATGAAATGAAATGAAAAAGCTCTACTATAAAACAAGACGCTATGGAAAGCCTCTGTGACTCAGTCTTTAAGGGAAAAATTCCCTCTTTCCAATCCTCTTTCTACTCCCCAGGTCAGAGTTTCAAAAGCTAATGGGAGACCAATATTCTCAGGAGACCCAACCAGGCACCCGATGCCCAGACCGTGCATGAAATTTTCTCTCAACCGTTTTCTCTTTCTGTCTTAACTTAGAGTGGAAACATAGTCATTGGTGATTGTAGTTACTTGAAGTTACCCGATGTTAACCAAATAAAGTTTGGATAAATTTAACATTTTGAAATATCACTCTCAAAAATAATCTAAATGGGCCGGGCGCAGTGGCTCATGCCTGTAATCCTAGCACTCTGGGAGGCCGAGGCGGGTGGATTGTTTGAGCTCAGGAGTTTGAGACCAGCCTGAGCAAGAGCGAGACCCCGTCTCTACTAAAAATAGAAAGAAATTGGCCAAACAACTAAAAATAGAAAAAATTAGCCAGGCATGGTGGCGCATGCCTGTAGTCCCAGCTACCTGGGAGGCTGAGGCAGGAGGATCGCTTGAGCCCAGGAGTTTGAGGTTGCTGTGAGCTAGGCTGACGCCATGGCACTCTAGCCAGGGCAAGAGAGTGAGACTCTGTCTCAAAAAAAAAAAAAATAATAATAATAATAATCTAAATGTTCCCAAATGAAGGTCTTACATACTGTTTTTTCCCTTCGGTTGGTGGTCTTTGGTAGATGAGCTGTTTGAGCAGGAATCCCTTT
The DNA here is from genome assembly GCA_004363605.1 of Indri indri. Classification (NCBI taxonomy): domain Eukaryota; kingdom Metazoa; phylum Chordata; class Mammalia; order Primates; family Indriidae; genus Indri; species Indri indri. Next base: position 6,596 of record RJWJ010005281.1, read on the forward strand.
TGTTTCTTTGTTTTTAAATTTTTTTCCAGCTTTCTTGAGGTATAATTGACAAGTGAAAATCATATATATTTATGGTATACACCAGGATGTTTTGATATATGTATACATTTTGAAATGATTACCATAATCAATCTAATTAACGTATCCATCATCTCATATAGTCATCCTTTTCTTGTGGTGAGAGCATTTAAGATCTACACTCTTTTGCAATTTTCAAGTGTACAATACATTGCTATTAACTATAGTCACCATGCTGCACAATAGCATCCCGTTTATTTCTGCAAAGCCTTATGCCTTGAGGACAGAACAGAAAAACAAGACTGCACTAAGAGTCTTGCTGACCTGGATAAAGTCAGCTGTGGGCTAGCTGTGGGCTAGCTGCAGCATACGCCCAGGCTGGGACCCACCCCCCCAGGGCTGTGGAGGTCAGAGACCGGGTATCCAGAGCTGGGTTTTGAGCCCTGACAAGGTTTCAGGATCCTTTAACATTCTGTTCCCGAGTGGGGGTCAGGGGTGGGGAGGCGCAGCAGGAAGTGAGCGGTGGGCGTGGGCTATTGGAGTTTGGCTATTTACAGCCATGCCCCATCGCTGGCATTCATCGCCTGAGCTCCGCCTCCCAACCCTGACCCCCGTCTGTGGAAAAACTGTCTTCCATGAAACCAGTCCCTGGTGCCAAAAAGGTTGGAGACCGCTGCTCTGGCAGATTGTGGTTCAGAGCCCCTTGTATTAAAGAGTGCCTCCTAAGTTGTAGGCATTGGCTTATTCATTCTTATATATACATTAAAAATAAAATCCCTAAAGAATATACCAGGATACCTGGTTACCTGTTATTGGGAAGGAGCTAGGCATGGCGGTCAGGGATTAGAGGGAAAATTTTGACTAAGTAACTTAAAATATTTTTTTTTATTTTGAAACAATCTCAAATTTACACAAAAGCTACAAGTGTGGTAAAAATATTTGTTTCCGCTGCACCATTTGACAGTAAGTTGTTGATACGATGCTTCATGACCCCTGAATACTTCAGTGTGTAATTCCTACAAGCACATCCTCTGACGTTAACCACCAGACAATCAACAAGATCAGAAAATTCACATCCATGTATTTCCACCATTCGAGTTTCACCAAGTGTCCCAATAATGTCCTTTATAGCAAAAGGGTCCAACTGTTAGCCATGTGTTGCCTTTAGTCTCCTTCAGTCTGGAATAGTTCCTTGGTCTTTCCTCAGCCTTCCTGACCACAAAGATTACAGGCCAATAATGTCATAAAACGTCTTTTAATTTGAATTTGTTTGATGTTTCCTTGTGATTAGATTCAGATTATGAATCTTTGGCAGGAACATCACAGAAGTGATATGGGATCTTCTCACTGCATCTACCAGACAGCCCACGATTTTGATTTGTCCCGTTACCGATGACATTAACATTTATTCACTTTATTAATGTGGTGTCCACTAGCATTGTCTGCTGTAAAGTTACTCCTCCACTTGTAACAAATGAGATTTTGAGGGGAGGCACTTTGAGACTATGTAAATGTCTTGTTCTTTATGAAATATTAAATTTTCATTTGTTTTGCAATGTATAGACTCATAGTTTCCTGTTTTATTACTATTTAACTTATACACTTTTTGGAACCATGTGAGTGTATTAACTAGCTTAAGAAATTAATTTTTAAAAAGGAAGGACCCTAAGTCTAAAAGCTCCACTGATCATGTGCCTTCACCGAATTCATCATCATCCTTTGGTGAGACTTAGGGCAAACATTGCCCAGTCACCTGGGGGGGTTGGGGGAGGGGTGGAAGGCAGTGGGGTGTTGTCCACCCCACTGTGACTTGGGCTGAGAGTGGGGAGGGACACTTGCCAAGATGGAAATGGGTGACTGACCAAAACCAAGAAGAATGAAAACTGGACGTCAAAGACAATCAGTGTCAAGAAAAGTTCCCAAAGTAGGTGTAAGAACAAAACATTAAAAAACAAGGCTATGACCCGAGGGTATTCGGTATCTAGTGTTGGAAAATAGATTTATTGGAATAGAAATGGGTGCCCCCAAGTACGGAAACCAGCCCCAAAGACGGAGGTGATCGTGGGGACAGTGAGGTCCCTGACTGCTGGCGGTTAGCAGTGGAAGGCAGACCAGTTTTTGTGGAGTTGGGACCCAGATGGTGACAGGCACTGGGCAGTATCTGGCTGAGGGGCGCTTTCAGGGGAAGAGGACCAGCTCTTAGTGAGTCCTGGCCCCTTCTCCAGAAAATAATTTGTCTTGGTAAGAAACTGTAGATGAAAGAACAACCCATGAATTTGCTAGCAATTCTTCCCAGAGGCAGACAGCAACCCAGCATTTGAACTTTGGCAGAGAGACTAGGATGGAGAAAGTTGTCGGCCGCTGCTGAACTCTTCGTAGACTCCATTTTTTAAACGCAGGAAGTATCTGCCAAATTACACGAATTACACTTAATGCCACTCATTCTATTCCTCTCCCCCAGGCTTTTCTCTCTCCACCTCTCAGCCACAAATCTATGGAGTCTGCTTATCATTCCCGCATGCACAGGATATTTTAGGAAACTGTTTGTATGTTGGCAGCTGTCCCTGGCCTGACCAGAGCACACCTCCGCAGACAGACACATTCTGCAGATTTCTAACAAAGCAAATATGTTGATTTTGGCATAGGTTAGCCCCAACTTATCAGACTATATTGCTTGGTTGACTAGGAGAAAATATCTAGGGAAAACACATTTTATGACTTTAATTGTTATTATAGGTGCTTTCAAAAAATAAATCTGTGACCTGTAATATATTTAAGTGAAAGAACTCACATCTGGTTCCGATTAGCTCTGGAGTCTGTTGGCTGACTTAGCACGGGAGCCTTTTCTGGAAGTCAACTCTGTGTCTAGGGATTTTGTTTTCACCCAGAGAGGCACAGTGGAGACCTTGTTCCAGCACAAAGGCATTAACTGTTAATGTGACCCCTTGTGAACATGGCGATGCTAACCAAATACCTTAAAGTCAGAGCCCCGTCCTGGAGGATTTAGACAGACAAGTCCGCAGGCAAGGGCAGAATGGATGGAGAGAGAGAGTTCCAGAATCGCTCAACAGACTCTGCACTGGGCATGCCACTTCAGCCTCCTCCGTTCACGAGGAGGACCAATAGAAGCTTTGGTATAGACAGTGACACCTCTCACCCCCATTCTGGGTAAGAGGACAGAATCAATAATAAACACCATGGTATGTCTCACTTTCATTATGAGCAAGATGGTATAACCTACGACAGATACCCTAAGATATTTCACTTTCTTCATATGATTGATAAGAGTTATGATAAACACATTGGCACATCTCACTTTCTTTATGGGAAAGATGGCAGGATCAATTATGAAAATGGGTGAAATTAAGCCAACACAGCCAATAGCTGCACTGGGGCCCATAGACTCTGAGGATTCAACAATGTAATGTCCAAGATGAGACGCCTTTGACCTGAACCCTTGTGGCTTTAAAATCTGCTGGCAGCAGCAGTTTCTAGCTAACAGAGGCATCGCGGCTCTTTTTGACTCCCTCTCTGTGTGAAGGAAGAACAAGATAGCTTCAACTTCTAATTCCTTTCTTTCTAACTCACATTCTCCCCATGGATGATGGAAGCAGCAAAGCTCACTCCCCACGGAGCCATGTGTGAGAACAGCATCCCGCCCTGCTCCTGGGACAGGAGGGGGTCTCCTTTGGCAGCGTCTTCTCACATCTCCATCTCTACGGCCCTTCTCCCCTAATCACACCTTACACATCCCAAGAGCTCCATCCTCGCTTAGCTGCACCCACGTTGCCTCCCAAAGGAGAGGGAAAGACTAATTTTTACCAGTTACACCACTGAACAGAGTGAGGTAATGAGATCCTTGAGCAAGCCTGACTGGATGGGGAAGGGGCGGTTCCTTTCCCGATTGCAGGTACGTACACATGTAATAAACTTTAGCCTTCAAAGAGCCTTTGACTCACGGCCCCGTGTAAGGTTCTGTGAGTCATTGGGTGGTTGGTCACTTTTTGTCCCAGGTAGGGAGCTACCATAGGGGTAGGGATAAATGAATGCTCCTCTAGATAGAAATGTATGAATAATAATCTTTAAAATAGCCGACAATTATTGAGCTCTTGTTATGTGCAAGGCGTCGCACTAAGCATGTTACAAATACTAGCTCATCTGATCCTCACCACAGCCCTCTAAGGCAGCAGTCCCCAAACTTTTTGGCACCAGGGACTGGTTTCATGAAAGACAATTTTTCCATGGACTGGGGAGAGGGGGATGGTTTCGGGATGATTCAAGCACATTGCATTTATCATGCACTTCATTTCTATTATTATTACATCACAATATATAATGAAATATTTGCACAACTCACCATAATGCAGAATCTAATGCCGCCACGGATCTGACAGGAGGCGGAGCTCAGGCGGTGATGTAAGCGACGGGGAGCGGCTATAAATACACGTGAAGCTTTGTTTCGTGTGTGTGGCCTGGTTCCTAACAGGAACCAGGTTCCTGTACTGGTCCGTGGCCTGGCATTGGGGACTGCAATGAGGAAACAGTGACAAAGAAGTTAAGTGACTGGACTGAGGGAACTCAGCTAATCATAAGACAATCATTGGTTACATTACAATAATCCATTTTGATTTTATAGTAAAATCTCACAATAATGTTTGTGAATGACACAGAACACTTACAGGTACTGAAAAGTCTGTGAGAATAAGCCGCGGAAAGATCCCGTTAGGTTCCTGGTCACATTTTCAGCTCTGTCTGCCTGCAGTCTCTCGACGGTTCCAACGCGGCGTCATCCCTCAGCAATGTCCCTTCCTTTCTAAGCCCCAAACACCACCCTTACTCAGGCCTTTACTCTGTCTGCCTTGAACTCTTGTAATGGCCTCTTAACTAGTCTCTTGGCTTTCCTTCACTTCCCCTCTCCAATCTAGTTATCGCACCACTGCCAGATTAAACGAACACTGCACAGTTCTGTCCTGGCCAAAGCCCACCGGTATCTACATTCAAGGCTACAGCCAACTTTTCCAGTGTTATTTGAATTATGCTCTTTAACTCAATACTTTTTTTTTGAGACAAGGCCTCGCTCTGTCACCCGGGCTAAAGTGCAGTGGCATCGTTGTAGCTCACTGCAATCTCAAACTCCTGGGCTCAAGAGATCCTCCTGCCTCAGCCTCCCAAATAGCTGGGACTACAGGCACACGCCACCATGTCTGGCTGATTTTTCTATTTTTTATAGAGACAGGGGTCTCGCTCTCTCTCAGGCTGGTCTCGAACTCCTGACCTCAAATGATCCTTCTGCCTCAGTCTGCCAAAGTGCTGGGATTATAGGCGTGAGCCACCACTCCCCCTCAATACATTTTTGTTGAGTGACTATCTTGAGCCAAAGTGCTATAGGTAGATTATGGGAATTCAAAACAAAAAGGACGCAGTCCTTGTCCTCATTGTCTATCACAGTGAGAAGACACACTTGTAAACAAATGCAAAATAATGAGATAATCGTTCCAACACAGGAATGAACGACATGCAGTGGCAGAAGAGGAGCCTGCATCCGTCCAGAGGCATCAGAAAGGTCTTCGCAGAGAAAAGGAGCTTTGAGCTGAGAGAGCAAGTGAAAGTCCCCAGTGGACCAGCCCAGAGAGCAAGTTCCAGGTGGAGGACACAGAGCACAGTGATGAGGAAGCAAAGTGTGCATTCCCAGAAGGGCAAGCGGCTAAGTCTAAGTGGAGTGCAGGAGGCTGGGAAAACAGGTGCCGGATAACAGCCCTTCACGAGTGGACTTATCGTATGGACACAATTCCCACCCCAGGCTACAAAATGATTTTAAAGTTTGTCTAGAAATGTAAGTGTGAGAATTGCCAAGAATTTGTTTAGAAAGAAGAATAAGGAAGAAAGAAAAAAAGCATTGCTCTACTAAACATTAAAATATAGTGTAAAACTACCATAGTTGAAATTGTGTGGCTCTTCTCTGCCGCTGTCAAGTTGCACAGAGGCGGAGGCTCAGGTGCGTTCAAGATTTGGCTTCGCTGGTAACCCACCGCCAGGGCCAAGGAAGGCGTTGCTGCCGGAGCGTAATGGACATTAACACTGCTTTACAAGAGGTGCTGAAGACCACCGTCATCCACGATGGCCTTGCACGTGGAATTCGCAAAGCCGCCAAAGCCTTAGACAAGCTCCAAGCCCATCTTTGTGTGCTTGCGTCCAACTGTGATGATCCTATCTGTGTCAAGTTGACGGAGGCCCTTTGCGATGAACGCCAAATCAACCTAATTACGGTTGATGACAACAAGAAACTAGGGGAATGGGTAGGTCTTTGAAAAATTGACAGAGAAGGGAAACCCTGTGAGGTGGTTGGTTGCAGTTGTGTAGTAGTTAAGGACTATGGCAAAGAATCTCGGGCCGAGGAGGTTATCAAAGAGTACTTCAAATGCAAGAAGTGAACAAATAAAAACTTTGGCTCATGTTCCTTTAAAAAAAAGAAAGAAAAAAAAAGAAATTGTGTGGTCCTGGTGAGGATTAGAAAGACAGATAAAGAAATAGAATAGGCCGGGCGCGGTGGCTCACGCCTGTAATCCTAGCACTCTGGGAGGCCAAGGCGGGAGGATTGTTTGAGCTCAGGAGTTCGAAACCAGCCTGAGCAAGAGCGAGACCACGTCTCTACTAAAGATGGAAAGAAATCAATCAGACAACCAAAAATATATAGAAAAAATTAGCCGGGCATGATGGCGCATGCCTGTAGTCCCAGCTACTTGGGAGGCTGAGGCAGAAGGATCGCTTGAGCCCAGGAGTTTGAGGTTGCTGTGAGCTAGGCTGACGCCACGGCACTCACTCTAGCCCGGGCAAAAGAGTGAGACTCTGTCTCAAAAAAAAAAAAAAAAAAAAGAAATAGAATAGGAAGTACAGAAATGGATCTCAGTTTATATTACTAGACTTATGACCATGAATGCGGCATTTCGAATCAAGATCCAAGTGGTGAATTATTCACAAGACGGTATTGGAACAACTACCTCAACTATTTGGAGAAAAAGTTGAATTCCCATCCTTTCCCATCATTCACAAAATAAATTCTAGATCAGCTGTGTGCAATGGAACTTTCTGTGATGATGGGAATATTCTATCCCTGCGTTGTCCCATGTGGCAGCCCGTAGCCTCAAGCAATTATAGACATTTAAAATGAAGCTAGCACTCTGAAACTTAAATTCAAATAGCCATTTGTGGCTAGTGTCTACCATACTGAACAACAGAGTTCTAGATGAACTAACAATATTGACATAAGAAAGAGAAGAAAAAAATACTACAATGAAATATAAGTAAATGTTTATATAATCTTGGGGCGAAGGTCTTCTTTAATATATTATCAAAAACAGAAATCATAAGGAAAAGGATTGCTTCAACTACCTACAAATGTAAAACTTTGGAGTACATGAAATTCAGTAAGTTAAAGGACAGGAAAAAATTTACCTCATATATGACAGATAAAGCATTTATATTTTTATATAAAGATTATAAATGAATTAATTGTAAGTTATAGTATGATTTTAAATTAATCTTGCAAATTAATAAAAAAGCCTTAGAAAAATAAACAAAGGACATGAATACGAAAATTACAAAATATAAAAGCAACTGAAGGTATTTAAAAAAAAAGAAGAAGAAATACAAATGTCCAATAAATATGAAAAAATTTCAACCTTACTGCTAATCACAAATTCACCAGTCAGACCAATGAGATAATTCCTCGAACTAGTGATACCTTAAAAAAATGTCGCTACAGGTTAAGCCTCAGTTATCCAAAAGTCAAAATACTCCAGAATCTGAAACTTTTTGAAGGCCAACATGACACCACGAGTGGAAAATTCCACACATACTTAACATAAATTTTGTTTTATGCACAAAATTATTAAAAATATTATATACATGCTGGGTGTGGTGGCTCACGCCTGTAATCTCAACACTCTGGGAAGCTGAGGCGGGAGGATCGCTTGAGATCAGGAGTTCAAGACCAGCCTGAGCAAGAGTGAGACCCCATCTCTACAAAAAATACAATAAATTATCTGGGCATGGTGGTGCATGCCTGCAGTCCAGCTACTCTGGAGGCTGAAGCAAGAAGATCTCTTGAGCACAGGAGTTTGAGGTTGCACTGAGCTATGATCACACTGCTGTGCTCTAGCCCGGGTAACAGAGCAAGACTTTGCCTAAAAATAAAAAGGTAAAATTACCTTCAGTCTCTGTGTAGAAGGTGTGTATGAATCATAAATGAATTTTGTGTTTGAAAGTGGGTCTCATCCCTAAGATATCTCATTATATAGATGCAAATACACCAAAGCCAAAAAAATCCAAAATCTCAAAGTTTCTGGTCCCAACCCTTTCTGATAAGGGATACTCGGCCTGTGGAGGCATCGTTGGTGAGGGAGCAGGAAAGCAGACACTTCCTATGTCGTATGTGCAAGCGTAAATTGGTGCCAACTTTCTGCAAAGCCATTTAGCAATAAAGATCAAATTACACATTCTTGGGTCAAATTTCAAGTGTTCTTCTATCCATCATGTTTATTTTACATGAAAATGCACAAATTAAGACCCTTAGATTTAGGGTCTATGACGGCCATAAGCCAGGTCCCGTCTAAGGTTACACTTGGCTCCCCTTGTGGCAAAGGGGAGCTGTGGGAAGGGGGGACAGTGTCCTGAGAGCTCAAGGCAAGCATGAGCACCTCCCTTCACTGAGCATTTATTTAGCTGTGTGCCAAGCACTTTGTGAACAGCATCTCATTTAATTCTCACAACCGCCTCACGAAGTAGATACCATCTCCCCATTTTACAGTTGCAGAAACAGGCCCAGAGGAGTTCAGTGCCATCATTATGCAGCCAGAAAGCCGGGGTTTGCAGCCAGGTCTGTAACTCCAAGCTGTGATCCTGTTGATGGCAAGGACTCCAGAGCCACAGGTAGCATTGAGGCACGCTTGAGGCAACCCTGTAACTGGTAAGACCCCCCTAAACAGAGAAGCTATGGCCCTGGGTCCTTCTGATTAGGAGCAACAACCTCACCAGGGAAGCCAGGCAGACAGCTCGTAGGGCCACAACATACCCGTCTCTCAGATGTCCCCTTTCTGGGCCCTGAAGCAACGAAAATTGGTGTATCTGTGAGTTGGGAGCAGCAGGGTTTTAACCACTCTGAAAAGACTAATTTGTTGGGGCTGAGACAGGGTAGAGCTCTCAGAAAAGGAATTTGAGGAATCGAGTGTCCTCAGACTTTTCCATCTGCTCTTCGACAAGGACCTGCCAAGTGACGACGGAATGCTGTGTGTGTGCCCAGCCTTGTCTCGTCTCATCTGTCTCACACTTTGGACTGGGGCGGCAGGTTCTCCAGCCGGGGAGGGTGGGGGTAAGCTCCTTGGGGAAGGAGAACTCCCAGCTTCCCCTTGCAGCATAGCTCGAGCCTGGTACCATGAGTGCTCGAAGGGAAATGGGTGGGCGGGGAAAGCCGGTCGCCAGTTGGTCTTCATCACCGCTCAGAAAGCAACTTGGATCAACACTGCAGTCAGAGCTGGGTCTCTACTGAGGGAGATGGCCGGGACATTTTCCAGAGCGCTGGACCTGCCCAAGTGAACAGGGCAAGGGCAGGAGGACCTGGCGAAGAATGGTCTCCATGGGCAGGGCAGACCAGAAGCGGGTAGGGTTTGCTGAGAGGAAGAGAGGGGAGTATAGAGATCAATTTTTATTTAAAAAATTACAGACCTGCCTATTTCCTCAAAGAAATGAGTATCGTGCCTTTGTTTCTGCTTTTAAACCTGCTAGAAAAAGTAGAGTGGGCGCTTGGACCCAGCTCTGTGGAGTGTCAGCTGCACTATTGGTGGAACGGGGTCTGAAACCAGAAGGTGTTCTGTTGAGAACCGTTTGAGTGTGAAGAGCAGAGGTACTCACTTTTCCTCCAAGATAAGGTTCCCTGGGACGCTTGTTAAAAACTTGTCCCAAGTTCTGCCCTATACCTATTCAATCAGAATCTCCTGGGGGTGGGCCTGGGAATCTGTATTTTAATCTGAAATCCCGGATGAGCCTTCTATCATCTGGGGTGTGTTATAGTCTTACATCAGGAAAGTTCAGGAATTGCTGATAGGTGACAGGACATCTCTAAATGTCCACCCACCGCTATTTTGGAGAAAGGAAGAGAAAAGGGAGACTGAGGTTCACAACACGGGCCTTTAAGGAGTCTGTGGTCCCTGAGTCCCTCTGTCCCCTTTGATGTCCCCGACCTGGTACTCAGCAGCCCCAGGACTCTCAGGGTCTTCCATGAACTTGCTCTGCTTACGTCTGGGCACCCAGAAGGGAGCATCAGGGGAGCAGCGCTGGGTTTGAGGGGCTCAGCCCAGGACAGGGTTTGGAAACCTGGGGTCCTGCCATGGCTCTACCGCTGATCTTGGCGGAGTAGCCTTGCGGGGCCCTGAGCCAAGGCTTGACTTTCCTGGGCTGCAGTTTCTTCATCAATAAAATGGGGACAATTAATGAGCTCACTGATTATCCAATAGTCAATAAATATTCTTGAGGTCTGTTAGGGACTGTCTCTTAGGCCTGCAGGAAGTATCCAGTGCGGTACCGGCAGAGGAAACGCTCTGAGCAGTGGAAAGCTCGTTCTCAGCCTTCCCCAAAGGGAGCATCGTGGATGTGGGCTGCTAATGGTGTTCAATGCAAATAAAAAGGGTTCTGTATTCAGTTGAGGAAACGCTTGATCAAATTGAATTAAATGGTCTTTGATTTAAGACTTCTGAGTCTTTTATTGAATGTGCACTGTACTTGCCAGGGCGAGTGTGTGTGTGTGTGTGTGTGTGTGTGTGTGTGTGTAGGGGGATGGAGTCATCAGATCACCCCAGACTTATTTGTTTGGTGATACCATTAATTATTAGAGCATCTCTTTTTTCTCCTCCTTTTAAAAATTGCGGTGGAATATTTATAACATAAAGTTTGCCATTCAGTGGCACTAAGCACATGATTGTGCAACCATCACCCTCATCCCTTTCAGGACGTTTTCATCACCCAAACTGAAACTGTCTACCCATTAAGCATTAACTGCCCATTCCCCACTGCGCTGGCTCCTGGCAACCACCATCCTGCTTTCTGTCTGTATGAATTTGACTACTCTCACCACCCCATGTAAAGGAAATCACACAACATTTGCCCTTTTATGTAAGGCTTATTTCACTTAGCATCGTGTCCTCAAGGTTCATCCACGTTGCCGCATGTGTCAGCATCTCCTTCCTGTTAAGGCTGTGTGTATACACTGCATTTTGTTTATCCGTGCATCCACTGATGAACATGTGGGTTGTTTCCACCTTTTGGCTGTTACGAATAACACTGCTGCGAACGGGAATCTACAAATATCTGTTTGAGCTTTGAGTCCCCACTTTCAGTTCATAAATGAAATTGCTAGATGATGGGCTAGTTTTCTGTGGAACGCACTTTGGAAACATTGCCCTTTGTAGCTCTGCAGGAGTACTGTAAAATGAGAAAGTGTCTGACTTTTCCATGGATATCCTGCTCCGAATGATGCAGTGGGAAAACACCCTGGACTAGGAGTAAGGACTTAAATTCTTCCCCGACCTCTGTGGGCCTTAGCTTCTATAACGGGTAAATAAGTATGATAAACTGGATGATCTTTTGAAATCTAAGATTCTTTGACCTTATGTGGTCCCCTCCCACGGAAGCACGGCATCATGATGGGTGGGGGGGTGAAGGGCTCACCTTCGAGGAGGGATAATTTAACGTCTTTGTCCTTCAACCTTGACGTTTTAAAATTTTAACCTGTAGTTGATTCTCGAGCAACATGGGTTTGAACTGCACGGGTTTGCTTATACGTGGATTTTCTTCCGCCTCCGCCACCCCTGAAACAGCAAGCCCAGCCCCTCCTCTTCCTCCCCCTCCTCAGCCTGCTCAGCCTGAGGAAGATGAGGATGAAGACCTTTATGATGATCCACTTCCACCGAATCAATAGGAAATGTGCTTTCTTAATGTCATTTTCTTAATGACATTTTCTTTTTTCTCTAGCTTACTCTATTGCAAGAGCACATTATATAATACATATAACATGCAAAATATCTGTTAACTGTTTATGTTATCAGTAAGGCTTCTGATCAATAGTAGGCTATGAATAGTTAACTTTTAGAAAAGTCAAAACTTACATGCAGATGCTCAGTTCAAAGGGGGCTGGGGCATTGGTACCCCTAACCTCCAAGCTGTTTAAGGATCAACTGCATTTTCTTGGCTTTCATAAGGGAAAACAATATTTAGCTTTTTCCTCTCCTTTATGCTTCAGGATCCAAACACGTCTTGGCTAGCTCTCTCTCAGGGCTCCTCTGTCTCTAGGACTGGCATCATGGTCATGGACGTCCTCCGCTCTTTCTGCCTCCCCTCCTCGGTCTAGTGGCTAGTGAGGAAGAGAGAGTTACTGTGTCCCCTCTCCCCCTTTTCTCCTGTTAGAGTGGCTTTCCTTTTCTTCCCCCATTAGAAACACAAAAGAAAGAGTAGTCCCACCAGTTCGCATCTAGGCCACTGAGGGTGAATCTCAGGGAGATTCCCCTGGGAGATGAGTACTCTTCCGCTTTCCTCTTGAGAAGTACAGCCTTCCCTCTCCCAGCAGGAATCTCTGGCTGCTCCTTGAATTTTAAATATAATAACCAGGTTTATACATTAAGAAAGCTTTTCCTGGTTCCCTTAGCAACAGCTCTAACTTGGATAGCTCGCCATAGCTCATTCTAAAGGAACTTGCACATTTCATGACAATAACATCCCACTGATCCAGAAAGGAAGAAATCTTAACCTTTCAGAACTAGGAAAATCTAAAATCAAGCCACAAAGCAAAACGAAATCCTTTGAGCCCCTGGAATAACCTTCACAAAGTCCCACACTGAAGGCAAGAGCTTTATTTGTAAGAAAAGTCTTTAGACCCTGAGATTCTATTTACCCTTTTTTAACAAATTCTCCTTGACAGTGAAAACGAAAAATGGAGAGGGGCTGCTAGCAGCAGACTCGTCAGCAGCAGTGTCAAACCATCTGGCAGCCCGAGGACAAAGGCGACAGAGACACTATAAAAGGCAGATATAATACTGTGCTGTGACAGTTTTGACAGATTCCAATCAAAATGGATAAAATAAACTAAGTGTTGGTTTTGTAGAGATAAGCTTCGGTTATCTGGAGAGCTCATTGGTTTTTGAAGAATTCAGTGCCAGCAGAGCTGCATAGTGGAAGCATCGCTATGTTTTGAACCAAAAAAAAAAAAAAACCTAGCAAGACATCCAAACAAAGATTTCAAATCTTATCAATTGGTTGGATCCGTAGGGGTATGTCCAGGGCTGGGGCAACGGGTGAGGTCTTGACTAAGACTGAAGCCCTAGATTTTATGAAAGTCTGATGGTTCTGTATAGAAGAAAACTGACATTTTAAATGCACAAGCAGTCCTTATGTTTAGGCAGAGGCTGAGAGTTTAGCCTGAGGGCAACTTGCAGTGTTGATTTAGGGAGAGTACTTCAATGGGCTTTGACTCTGCAAAGGTAAAGTGAGCATCCAGTTGTGGAATGGAGCCTGCCGTGCTCTGCACGGTAACGTAAATGATCGTGTCCCATGGGTAGAGCTGCGTCACAGCCCGGTATCTACAATTGCTGATTCTTCTGGGGAGAGGTGTGATGCAGTCTTATCCAAGACAGGGGATAGTGATGGGAAATCCAGGAAAGACCACTGGGGCAAACCTCCACCACAGGCTGACCCAGGTTCCCTAGGTAGCAGGTCGGTGACAGCTCTAGGCAACCCGAACTCTCCTGCTGACGTTCCCCCAGACCCGGTTATTCAAGAACAGCTATGCAAGAAGAGTAAAGGGAACCCTCACACACTGTTGGTGCAAATGCAAAATAGCACAGCCCCTATGGAAACCTGTATGGAGGTTCCTCAAAAAACTAAACATAGAGTTACTATATGATCCAGAAATCTCACCTCTGGGTATTTACCCAGATTTGAAATCGGTTTGTCGAAGAGATGTCTGTACCCCCGTATTCACTGCAGCACTAGTCACAGTAGCCAAGTTACAGAAGGAGCCTACGTGTCCATCAGCAGATGAATGGATAAAGAAAACGAGACAATTTTGTCTCTAAGAAGAAGGAAAGTCTATTGTTTGTGAGAACATGGATGGAAGTGGAGAACATCATGCTAAGTGAAATTAGCCAGGCATGGGAAGACAAACACCGCAAGTTCTCACTTATGTGGAGAATCAAAAACAATCAAACTCGTAGAAGTAGAGAGTAGAATGGTGGTTATAGAGGCTGGGGATGGGGCAGAGAGGAAGTGATGGTCAAAGGGTACAAAATCTGCTAGGAGGAACGAGGTTGTTTTTAGATCTATGGTACAGCATGGTGTATTTTACACTTCAAAATTACTATCAGAGTCACAAAAAATGGTAAGTATTTGAAGTGATGGATATGTTAATTAACTTGATTTAATTTATCCACATCGTATTCATAAATTATAACATCACTTTATACTCCATAAATATATAATATATAATATAATTATATACAATGCAAAGTATATAATACAATTATAAATGCTAAATTTACAATAAAATAAAAAATAAATTTAAAAAACACCTATGCAAGGTAGACTTTAGGAAATGTGCTGATCCCAGAGTATTGTTTCGATGCCATTAGGAGCCAAGGGCAGGAGCACATTCTTGGGGGGTTCCCCTGAGAGGAATGGATATTTCATGCTTAGTCATCCTGGAGCTGGAAATAGGACTTGGAAGGAGCCCTGGTCTCCTGGAGGAGAAAACCGCTTCCTGTTGTTGGAGGCTTGAGGAATGAAAAGTCTGGAGGGAAGGTTTCTCCAGGATACCTCCATTGTGGGAGGTAAGTTGGATTCTGCAAAGGGGGGGACATGTCAGAGACCACAGCGAGACCCCCAGGAGGGGAAGGGTTGCCAGATAAAATTCTGGACATCCAGGCAAATTTGAATTTCAGATAAGCAACAAATAATATTATAGCATAAGTATGTCCCAAATGTTGCACGGGACATACTTATACTAAAAAAAAAAATTGTTGTTTATCTGAAATTCAAATTTCACTGGGAGGCCTGTATTTTTGTTTGCTAACTCTGGCAACCCCAAGAAGGGGACCTCTGTGAAGATCCTCTGTACTGTCCTTCTATCACCTCCAAGCTTTTGGAAAAGTCTCCTTAAGTATTAAAGTTGGCCTCAGCCTCGCTCGGGCACATGAGCGGGGGTCTGTGGCCACACGTGGAGAGAAGCCACACTGAAGGGACGGCAGCCACTGCCAGAGGATTCACGCTGTGGACTGAAGAGGGGTCCTTGGAGAGAAGAGCATGAGGCGGAGAGTGGGGATCTGGGCAGATTTGTAGCTTTTGTGAGCATTTCTGCTGGAGTCCTAGAAAACTCGTTGAGCAGAGCCTGGTAAAAGTGTGTGGGCAAGGAGGCTGGGGCCCTGCACTATTGTGATTTGGACATTAAAAGGCAGCCTGACCTCATAAGCCCGTGAAGATCAGAGTTAGGGACATTTGTAACCTCCAAGTTATCATAACACAATGTTAACATGCAAATTTTCCTGTTGTCTCCATTTCAGCTGAGGTCCCCAAGCTGAGACCATAGGATGTTCTGTGCCCTCGTCCTCTAAATGATGGCTCTAAACCATCTGTGCAGAACTTGCCAAAGAGCAATCCCAAAAGCCAGTCTGAGGACTCTCAGAGCGTCGACTACTGGAGGCTATAGAAGGGGAACTTAGGACTCCACCAAGCGATTGGAAAGGAGGGTTTCCCGCAAGTGCAAGTCATCGGGGTGTGGCGCAAAGGGCAAGGGATGCTGACATTCCAGGGCTTAGAGAGTCAGGCCTGTGTGCCCTGGGGCCTGCCACGCCTGGGAACTAAAGGTAGAACAGCTCGGGGCAGCTGCCTGGAACGGGCTGCACTTGCATTGTGTGGTAGGTCACGGGCGAGTGGACTTTCCCATGGGCCCTGTGCACCCGTGGAGGGTGGCTGGGCTTATGTTATCTTGAAAAAGGACCCCATGATGAATCTAAAAAGAATTACTCCGAGTGAGAGAAGCCAGATCAAAAAAGAATGCATACTCTATAATGCCACTTATATGAAACGAAACCAATCGATAGCGCCAGAAAGCAGATCAGTGTTGCCTGAGACTGTGGGGGACGGACAGGGGACAGGAATTACTAAGGGCCATGAGGAAACTTCTGGGAGTGATGAAAGAATTCGTTATCTTGATTACAGTGCATGGGCCTCTCCAAAAGTCAAAACTGATCAAATAGTGCGCTTTAAGTATGTGCAGTTTATTTATAGATCTCAATAGAGCTATTTAACCTAAAAAGGACTGCATGTGAAAGAGCTTTCTGCCAGGAGAAAGAGGTTGGATCTGCAAGGTGGAGGGGAGGAGGGCTAGGTCAGAAGTTGTTAGCTACAGAGTGCTTCGCCTGGGCCAGAAAGGGGTGACGTGGGACGCCCCAGTAGGAGACTCTCTGGGGAATCCATCACAGAGGCCCTTGTCACAAAGAGCCAGGATTTGACCACCTGCCTCACCCAGAGGGCACTCCCACCCCTAGACCCCATTCTGCAAGAGCTGGAGGCAGTCGGGTGAATGGCAGAGGCGTGGAAGGGTAGTACTCTAGGGAAATAAGGAGGAAGCCAACCGTGACTCCCTTTCCTATTACAAATTTCCAAACCTGGGCTGGGAGAGCAGCTTTCAAATGGTTGAGAGACCGGGGTTTTGATATTAGATTTGATCTCAGTTTTTAAATCTAATGACGAATGGTTTGGTAATTCCTGCAAGACCATGGTGTGGGAAAAATAAAGTTATTTCCGGCTTTGCATACCAACGAGTCTGGCTCATTCAATAACCAATTACGTTTTTTTTTTTTTTTTGAGACAGAGTCTCTCTTTTGTTGCCCTGGCTAGAGTGAGTGCCGTGGCGTCAGCCTAGCTCACAGCAACCTCAAACTCCTGGGCTCAAGCGATCCTCCTGCCTCAGCCTCCCGAGTAGTTGGGACTACAGGCATGCGCCACCATGCCCGGCTAATTTTTTCTATATATTTTTAGTTGTCCGATTAATTTCTTTCTATTTTTAGTAGAGACAGGGTCTCACTCTTGCTCAGGCTGGTCTCAAACTCCTGACCTCAAACAATCCGCCCGCCTCGGCCTCCCGGAGTGCTAGGATTACAGGCGTGAGCCACCGCGCCTGGCCCCAATTACGTTTTATTGTAGAGACTATCTACCTGGTCTACCCCACCTATGGAGGAGCAAATGACATGCCGATTATTCTTAATCACCTCTGTAGGAAACTAAGAAAAACAGCATGCGAAAAACAGCACGTTGCAGAAAAACAACAAAGGCACTTTCTGAGGCAGTGCAGTCATGTGGGTAAGAGCATGGACTCTGAAGCCAGACTGCCTGGATTGAGTCCTGGTTCTTCCACTTCCGGGTTGTATGACCTTGAGCAAGTGGTATGATCTCTGCCTTGGCTATCTCATTTATGAAATGGGGATCGTGATAATAGTTTAGGCTAAGTTGCTCCTCAATAACACACAACTCCGAAAACCCAGTGGCTTATGACAACAAAGATTTATTTCTTGCTTATATCACATGTCCATTGCAGCAGGGCCTTGGCTCTTCCCTCTGGGACCAGCCCTGATCTGGAACATTGCTGAGGTCAGGGCGGCAGGAAAAGAGGGGCTGATGGTGGATCCACACGATGGCTCCTAAGGCTTCCTCTTGAAAATAACATGTTTCTTTTGTCTACATTTCCTTGGCCAAAGCCAGTTACATGGCTAAGCTTGATGTCAATGTGGTGGGGAGGTGTAACTGTCCCACGAAGAGGTGCAGAGAAGATTTGGAACAATAATATAGTCTACTGCAGTTCTTCTATGTAAAATGCCTAAAATAGCACCAATAAGTGCTATATAAGGGCTATTATTAATACTTCTTTTTCCATTTGAATTTATTTGGTAGTTTTCCTAAGTAGGCCAGTTGCTCTCAGACCCTGATTGAGAAATAGTCCCTACACTGGGGACTTGCCTGATTTGGCAAGAATCACCAAAGGACCAAGGAGGAACCCTAACTAAGAAAGGGTTGGAACCTGGACCTCAAAGCCTAGTTTAGGGGTCTCATTGAAACATTCTTATGAACAGGAATAAATAACACTGTGTTTTCCTGGGCCAATCTCTGCAAGTGTCTCCCTGAAAAACAGGCATCAAGGTAACGGGTGATCATGTCTCAGCTATTTCAGGATGATGAGGCCTGCAAGACTCAGCCTCTGCAAAGTTATTCTTGACTCACTTGTCTCAAGGCAGACGGCAACAGCTCCACTTCTATTAAATGCTTAGACCACGGAGGCAGCAAGCCTGGGCTCTGGGCCAGCCACCCTGTTTCCTGGCCAACAACTTTCCCATGAAGCTCCATGGGGACCCAGACTGCCCCCTCGGGGGTCTGACATGGAAGGTCTTCCTGGTGTGTATTCAGTTTAAGTTTTCAACAGGTAAGTCCAAGCCTGGGACCGGAGGTTGTCACTGGATCAGAGGGAGGGGGGATTTTTCACCATCCTTGAGCCTCAAGGCCAGAGTGGCTACTGGACAGGGCCCTTCTTGGCTCTCAAAGGCTCTTCTCAGCCCCTCAGAGCATTTCAAAGCCCTCCCATCCGGAGCATGAAAGAGACCAACACTCACTAGACTGTTGCAAGTGGGGAACTAAAGTGGATGAGCCGTATTTCAGTTCTTATGATGGCAGCTTTCATTTTATTCTCTTTCTTCTAATGGCTTGCAAACCATTCCAGAATGCAACATGCAGCCACTCTCTCCCTCACCTTATCTCTTTTCTCCTTATCAGTTCAATTCAAAATAACAAATGTTTATCAATTATTTTCTGGTGAGTACAATAGGCACTGACCAAGGACTTTGGACCATACAGACAAGGTTTGAATCCCAGTCCTGTCGCTCACAAGCTCTAAGTGAGTAAGTTCACACGTATCTTTACTGCAGGGCCAGAGGTGATAAGGCTGCAGCACAGCTTTGGAGCACTAGACATTCGCGCTATAGTTAGGTGATGTGGGCTTCCTGGAGGAGGTGGCATTTGAGCTGGACTTTGAAGGATGATGTTGAGGGTTGTTTGTGTCCCCCGGAAAGATTTGTTCGAGCCCTAACCTCTGGTACCTGTGAGTGCAACCTCATTTAGAAAAAGGGTCTTTGCCGATGTAATCGAGTTAAGATAGGGAACATAACTGGATTAAAGTGAGCTCTAAACCAGTCACTAGTGTCCTTACAAGAAGAGGGAAGTTTGGACACAAATGCAGGGAGAATGCGATGCGACAATGGCAGAGACTGGAGTGATGTATCTAGAAGCCAAGGAATGCCAAGGATTGCTGGTGGCCACTAGGAGCTGGGAAGAGACAAGGAAGTCTCCTTCCCTGGAGCCTTCAGAGAGACATGACCTTGCCGTTGCCCTGATTTCAGACTTCCAGCTGCAGACTGTGAGAGCATCAATCTCTGTTGGTGTCAGCCACCCAGTTTGTGGGTCGTGTGTTATAGCAGCCCTAGGAAACTGACAGAGATGGCTAGGACTTTGAGATGGAGGAAAGGACTCTATGTAGACTGCTGCTATGAGCAAATGTAACAACTTTAGAAAGCATATGGTGCCTCTGGGAAATAATTAGTAATTTGATGT
This sequence comes from Indri indri, assembly GCA_004363605.1. Lineage (NCBI taxonomy): Eukaryota > Metazoa > Chordata > Mammalia > Primates > Indriidae > Indri > Indri indri. The sequence goes on from RJWJ010005281.1 coordinate 26,306, forward strand.
GGCCGGAGCAAAGGCGGTGGAAAGGAAGAAGGAGACGAATACAGTGGAAGATGATGACGGAAGTAAAGGCTGAGCCTTCAGTGCCGGGCTGAGGAGTTTGGCCTTTACCCTCTCTGGGGTGGGAAGCCAGTACTGTTTTTGACTAGAGCCTGGTCTGTGCTTGAGATAAATGCTTTCATTATTTGGAGATAAGACACGGCCATCCCAGTATGGTTTTGAGTTTCTTTTTGTCCTTCTCACTGGTTTTGGCCCCAGTGACATCAAGTGGTGCCGGGCTTTGTGCCACAGGATGGATGACTCAAAGGTAGGGAAAGGGTCTTATTTGTCTTTGCATCTTCAGCATGTAGCCCGGTGTAGGTAACATGTTGTATTATTCAGAGCTCTAGCTGTAAGTAAGAGAAACATAATTTTGCCTAAGCAACCAGGAAATTCATTGGCTCACAAAACAGGGAGAAAAAATGAGAGGGTGTGTTTGTTTGCTAGAGCTGCTATAACAAATGACCACAAACTTGTGTGGCTTAAAACAACAGAAAATTAGTCTCTCACAGTTCTGGAGGCTAGAGGTCTGAAGTCAAGGTGACAGCAAGGTTGATTGCTTCTGGCAGCTGTCAGGGAGGTTCTGTTCCATGCCCTTCTCTTGGCTTTGGGTGCTGCCAGCAATCCTGGGCATTCCTTGGCTTGTGAAGACCTGACTCCATTCTCTGCCTCTGTGGTCACATGGTGTTCTCCTGTGTGCCTATGTCTATGTCTCTTCTCCTCTTCTTATAAGGATACCTGTCATATTGGATTAGGGCCCACCCTAATCAAATACAACCCCATCTTAACTCCATTACATCTGCAAAGACCCTGTGTCCAAATAAAGCCACATTGACAGATATTGGGGTAGGACTTCAATGTATCTTTTTGGGGCACATAGTTGAACCTACAAGAGATGGATAGCTGGCTTCAGGTATGGCTGGCTTCAGAGGCTCAAGCAGGGTCATCGGGGCTCTGTCTCTTTAGCGTTCAGATAGGCTGTCTGCCTGATGGCCACGAGCAGCCCAAGGATATAAGTATATGGTGATGGTACACATGGTTGGGGGGAAGTGGCAGTAAGCAGTATTTGTGTATCATGCTATGGAGGCCAAGAGGGACAGTGAGTCGGGAGAGATGACAGCAAGGCATGAACAGTGAGAAAGAGCAAACCAGAGGCAAACTGAAGACAGTTTTTTGGATAAGGAGCAGAGATAGGGGAGGGGGTGGTGCCAGTGGAGTGCAGCTATTATGTCTACCTTGGACACCTTGTTACCTGGTTAGGACAGGTCTCTTTAAAGAGTCCAGGAACAAACAAGGGTCCAATACCAGGCTTGAGGAAAAGCACTCTTTTCATGTAGAGCTTGGTATCTCCTGCCAGGATGGGGGGTGTGGGACCTGTTGCTTTCCCTGTGCAGCTTCCATTGCCCGTTCCTTTGGTGACAGGATCATCATTTTACTTGAGGATAATCTCCCTGCCACCACCCCCCACCCTCCCCACCACTGCCAGCTCCAGCTCCAGCTCCAGCTCCTGGGGTCTCCAGACAGCACACAGGTCTGGGCCCTCAGGAGAGCCACCCCTGATTGGCTCAGGGAAAGGCCTCCTGTCTGTCTAGTGAGTCCTAATCCCTAGATTTTTTTCTAGAGCTATTGGGGAAGAGAAGCACTCTTCTCCGTGGGTGGGCGGGAGAGATGCTAAACTGGTGGGATGCAAGTGCGAGGCTGCCGGGGACCATCTGTGCCACCACGTGGGAGAGGCTGCTTTTGGAGGAAATCAAGACCGAAGAGAGCAGAGCTGAGAAATGCACAGAGAGAACCTGAGGCCCAGGGACATGGTCAAGCAAATGCATGTGGCCAACCCCAAAACAGCGTCTTCCAGGGCACTTCCCAGAATTCACGTGGGCCGATGGATTCCCTTCTCTGCTTCAACTGAGTAGGCGTGTGAGTAGGTGTCCCCTCTCCTAAGCAAGAGTCCAGACTCCACAGGGCTGCTGCTCAAAGACACCTTGGCCTTTGGTTGGGTTGCACTGCAGACAGCTAAAGGGGGCCCTGATGCAGAAGGCCGTGGGGTTCCACCTACTCCTCTTGCCCCTAAGCATTTTGTTAAGAAGAAAGCAGAGGCTGGATCCGTGCTGCCTTGAGCTGCTCTGATCTTACCCTTTATGCCTGGTGTTCCCCCAGGCTGTGGTCGTGGGGACCACCCTAAACCCTTCTCTGAAATTCTTGGCCTACTATGGCTAATACTGAGTTGTAAGCAGTTGCATCACACACCCTTGCTAAAAACAGTTTTTATTTAATTCCACGTGGATGCCTTGTACTTAGTGCTTCTGACTTTCACATCTCATTTGACCTTCACAACAACTGTGTAAGAGAGGCAAGAGTCCTGGGGCCACATGTGGCCTTCTGGATCCTTGAGTGTGCCCTTTTGACTGAATCCAAATTTTACACAACAAATCCTTTTAATAAAGGAATTTGTTCTGTGAAGTTTGAATTTGGTCTAGAGGCCGCACTTGGGGCTTTGGAGAGCCACACGTGGCCTTGAGGTTCCCCACCCCTGGCAAGACCAATATTATTATTTTTGTTATTTCCACCAACATACAGATGAGGAAACTGAACCAGTGGTTTAAGGGTACATGACTACAGTGTGATTGCTGTTGAGCTATAATCACAAAGAAGTGAGATGGGGTCCTGTTCATCCATTTAGCCACTTACTTGTTCAACAGATATTTATTACAGATCTACAAGAGCCAGGTTTTCTTTGCTAGTTTCGATAAAGTTTAAAATAAGCGAATAAGACATGAGTCCTCCCTTCAAGGATTTCATGGTCTATGAGGAATGTTAAAGGCATGTTTCCAAATTATAATATTAAAAAGACAGGAAAGGGTAGGTTTTATGAGTGGCCCAGGTAAAATGCTGTGGAAATTCAGGGGAGAGAGATTATTTCCACTGGGGAATATTCATGGGCACCTTTGGAAAGCAAGTAGGATGTGTACATACATGGATGTGGCGAGAGGCATTCCGGGAGGAGGGAAAGCATGAACAAAGTCAAAATCATGGGGACCGCAGGGGATCAACCAAGAGCTGAACTTGGCTGGAACACGGACATGAGGGTAGGAGAGGAGAACTTGGAAAGCTGGGTTCAGAGACAGATCTTGGAAGGCCAGGAGGGCCAAGCTAAAGAGGTTGGGCTGTATTCTGTTATGAGAGCTTTTTTTTTTTTAAGCAGGAGCTCCACATGGTTTCTTTATGAAAACTAACCTGAGTAGTGTAGACAGTAGTTGGAAGGGTGGAAGAGTGAATGTAGAAATCCATTTTCCAGGCAAGAAGTTGTAAGGTCTAGCTAAAGTAAGGGAATGTTCTGGTTATTTATTGCTTTGTTAACATATCACCTCAAAATGTAATGGCTCGAAATGGCAACAATTTTATTTTTATCTCACAATTGTGTAGATTGAGAATTTGAGTAGGGCTCAGCTGGGTGATTCTTCTGTTCCATATAGCGTTACCTATAGTCACTCAGTGGTATTCAGCTGGTAGGCTGGGATGGTTGGGAGTGCCCAAGACAGCTTCCCTCACATGCCTGGCTTCTTGGAAGAAATGGCTGGAAGGCTGAGGTCAGTTGAGCCCTTCTCCCTCTCCATGTAGTTTCAGGGCCTCTCCAGAAGTCCAGGGCTCTAAGACTGAAGGTTCTAGGAAAGGAAGTGGAAATTGCCAATCTCTTAAGTCCTGGCCCTGGTGAGTGACACAGCATCACTTCTGTCATGTTTATTGGTTCACATAGCCACAGAGCTCACCCAGATACAAGGGAGGTTGGGACACACACTCACTTTTCAATGGGAGCATTGTTAAAAAGCTGTGTCCATCTTTTTTCCACCACAGTTAATAATGGGAAAGGACAGAGAATGACAGGTAGAAGGTAAATTATAGAGGGAGAAGTGACAGGACTTGGCAACTGCTTGGAGTCATTCATTCATGAAATATTTATTGTGCAGTTACTAGGTGCCAGTCAATGTTATAGATACTGAGGACACAGTAGTGAACAAACCAGATAAAAACCCCTACCCCCATAGTATGCTAGTGGATTGGAGAGTGCAGGATGGCACTAAGATTTCTAGTGTCTGTACCTGGCAGCATGGTGGTGCCATTGTCAGATGTAGGGGCCCCAGGGAGGCCAATGTGAATTCAGGTTTGATGGCATAACCAAAAAACTAAGTGCTCAATTCTCTAGCACTTGGGCTAAAGGAACAACCCCAGTAACCGCCCTCCAACTCCAAGCTATTGAGGAAATCCAGGATTTTGCTTCCAACCACAGGCAGTGCCTGTGAGATTACAAAGAGAAAAACAGACACTTTAACGACCTCTTAGATTTCCTGCCTTCCTTGGGCAGGAAAAGCATGTGGAATCACGCAAATCCCCAGTTCACCAATTCTTAATTCATGGACAATCTTGTTTCAACAATAATTCTACCCACTCCCTCTTCCAGATTATTTTGAATAAATCCCAGCCATCATATTATTCCGTCTTAAATATTTTAGTACGTATCTCTAGACAGTGACTTAAAAAATAAACACAATATTATTATCACACCTAAAAATTTAACAATTTCTTTATGTCATATCTAACCAGCATTAAAATTTTCCCTATTGTTATATACATACGGTTTGTTCTAATCGAGTGCCACAAAAGGTCCAGACATTATGTTTGCTGATACGTGTTTTGTCCCTTGATCTTGATCTATAGTCTCTCTCTTCCATCTCTCTTTCTCCCTTCCTTTTGCAGTATCTTCTTCATCAATGGGGGATACCTTCCAAGACCCCCAGTAGATACATGAAATCTCGGATAGTACCAAACCTTGTATAGACTGTGTTTTTTCCTATACATACATACCTATGGTAAAGTTTAATTTATAAATTAGGCACAGTAAGAGATTAACAACAGTAACTAATAATAAAATAGAAAATTTATAACAATATACTGTAATAAAAATGTATGTGAATGTGGTCTCTCTCTCTCTCTCTCTCCCCAAATATCATATTGTAGTGTACTCATCTATTTTTGGACCACGGTTGACTGTGGATAACTGAAACCTCAGAAACCAAAACTGTGGATAAGAAGGGGCAATTGTAATTTCCTTGCAGTTTATTGTTGAAGAAATCAGATTGTTTGTCCTGTAAAATCTTCCACAACCTGAATTTTTCCACCAGACTGCTTTCCTATGGTGGTGTTTAACATCTTTCTCTGTCCTCTGTGTTCCCCATAAATTGGTGGTAAAATACAGAGGCTAAGTTAGATTTAGGTTTGATTTTCTTGACAAGAATAGCTAAGAGGTCAGATTGTGTATTTCCACCAGAAGTCACGTGTCAGGTTGGTTTCCTTTTTGTGACATTAGCATCCATTGCCAATTTTTGTCTAAATCCAGTATTTTCAGGGGTTATAAAACCGTGATGTTCCGATTCTAGCATTCTTTTGTCATTTATCAGCTGCAATACTTCTCTAAAGAGAAACTTCTCCCACATCAACTATTTAGCTATCCCAAGATATAACTACATAGCAAAGACAAGATAAATGCTGCATTTTTTTTTGTGCCTCTATCTACCTGTTTTCAAAATCATGAGATTGTTCTCTTACCATCTTCAAAGTTAACCAGTGAGTTAGCTTTTTTGTTTTTATAATTATAAACCCACGCACTTAAACATATTTAATATGTTTCAATTCATTGCCATTATTATCACTGTGACACTCAAATTGTGCCTCCAACCTTGGGACAGTGGGAGCCTCTTCAAGTTCGCTCCTGAGTCTTTTTTTCACAAATTAGTCATTTTTGATATTTTGTTTCCTTTGCTTTCTGTTATGACAAGATGTTCCAAGCTCATTTTGTATATTTCCTTCCTCAGACCTGAACTCAGCCATTTCTCCAAGGAGCCCTGGTTCCATTAGTGGGAATTAGTATTTGTAGACCGCAAGTTATAGCCACTTTGTAAACCACAGTTTGTAGCCACTAGGGGTGCTCATGGCCGGGGGTGTGGTGGGGGGCGGGGGGCTCGTTGTTGCTAAGCCTTTTCAGTAGGCAGAGCTAGGAAATAGGTTTTTTTTTAAATGACAAAATATCATCATCAATTCATACTGAAACTTCCGGTTCAAATTCAGTACTTGGAAGTTTTTCTTAACCTCATCTATCTTGCTTTCTCCTACACTGAAAATCCTGGTTCTTGACAATATAACAGAATTACTCATTTCTTTTAAGCCACAGTATATATGTAACAGTCTCAGAATAAAATTACCACCAGAACAATATGATTACTGAAAATGGGTCTGGAATTTTTTTTAGTTTGTTTGTTTGTTTCTTTCTTTCTTTTAGACCGTTCTTTTTTCCCTTAGGATATATCCCAGTAGGAATACACATTCAAGTTTCTATGCTTTAAAGTCACTTGGAATAGTTTTTCTCTGTGTGTTTACATTTCACATTAGATAAAGAGTTAATGTTCGTTTTTTTCATTTGCTTTAGAATTTTAGTAATAACCCTTTTTAAAAACTTTAATTTGGTTATAGTTATGTATATAAAATATTTACATGTCTCCAAAGGCATATCTACAACACAAGCTATATTCAGAGAAGTCTGGTTTTTATCCCTGTCTCTCTACCCTATTCCTTCTCTTTCCCTATAGATACCTTTTAAAAAAATTATGGCTTACCTTTGGTGAAATATATATATATAAATATATACAGTCATGTGTCGCTTAACAAGAGGGATGTGTTCTGAGAAATGCATCGTTGGGCAATTTCGTGGTTGTGCAAACATGATGGAGGGTACTGGCCAAGCCTGGGTGGCATAGCCCACTACACTCCTAGGCTGTCAAGTTAGCCTATTGCTCCTGGGCTGCAGACACGTACAACATGTCACTGTACTGAATGCTGGAGGCAATTATAACATAATGGTGAATATTAATATTTGTGTATCTAAATGTAGAAGAGGTATAGCAAAAATATAATATTATAATGTTATGGGACCACTGTAGTTATGTGGTCCATCATTGACCAAAACATCATTATGCAGGGCATGATTGTACACAAATACATCTCCTTTCTCAAATTCCATACACGCTTTTCTCCACCTTCCTCTTTTCCTTGGAGGTGACTTCAAAACAGACCTTCCCTTGGAATTTGGCAAAAAAGGTTCCTACCCTGGCTCCCTGCTCTGCACCTCCTACTTTACAGGGCCCCGCGTATCACAAACACAAACGGTACACTTATTAACAAGCCTGCAGGTGCCTCGGATACTAGGCCACCAGCACTCAGCACTGACACAGGGAGATGCAGGGCCCTAAACATCCTCTCCGTAACTAACATCACTCAAGCCCCAGGGAAATACTCCTCACCTCTTGCCCTTGGGCCTCCAAACAATGGTGACTGTGTCTAATGCCAGGAATGTGTGTATGTTGTGCTGCTGCCACCATTGGAGATGGACACAGCTTTGACTTATGGGGAGGATTTGAGCAAGGAACATGCTCAAGTAAGAGCAAAGACAAATAAGCTATCTTGTCAGATCGTTCCTCCCAGCGCAGATGCAGTGGATTCTCACGTAACAAAATACAGTTCCGCGGTAATGCCAAGTGTGCCTGTTTCTCTATGGCCTTGTCAAGATCATGCTGTAAAACTTTTGGGTTTTGAGCAATCCAGTAGGGGATAAATAGTATCTATGTAGTTTAAATTTTTTTTATTTTCGTTATTATGAGTGGGGTTGAACATTTTTGTGTGTGTGATTAGGACCACTTGCATATCTTTCTGGGAATTATCTATTCATATCTCTACACCATTTTTTGTGATGTTACTGGTCTTTTTATTCTCTATTTTTAGAAGCTCCTCATATACAGGGATATGGACATTTTGTCTGTGAATACCTGGGTCCTTCTCAGTTCTACACTCTGGATTAGGAGATTTGGGGGATTCGACAAAATATAAAGCATTATCCATACCTCCAAAGGAGCTTCGAAAATTAAATAGCAATAAGAGATACAAGTAATTTCATGAAACAATAAGAAAAAAGAGATCTCAAAGGGATACAGAATTAATTGCCAGATATAATACCCCAGAAGTTCAGAGAAAGGGAGTGATCAGGCTATGGAGCCCTGAAGATCACATTAAGGAGGAGTTGGATCTAAGTTGGATCTTGAGGAATAATTGGAAACCTATGAGAGAAAGTTGGAAGGTGGGCTCCCATACATGGTGGGGAGAGCTTGGAAAGCTGAGTTGAGGAGTGTGGTCTTCTTGAGTCGGCCACAGGAGGAGGATGACATGTGCTAAGGTATCAAATGAGAAAATACAGGACGTGGCCCTGGAGGCCAGAGGACATTACACCAACGACTCCAAAACCTTGCTCTGCCCTGAGATGGAGTGAGACACACACACTCCTATCCACCCCCTCTAATACCGTCGGAGGGAGAGAAGCGGCTGGGGTGGTGGGAAGGCAGAGAGACAGGGTATTTTTCTTGAGAAGGATGAGCGTTGCCTAAAGGGACGGCTTAAATGATCAGATCAGACAGAGACTCCAACTGGATTAGCCTCTTAGCTCATGCCGCCCCCATCACATGTGGATGGAAGAGGCAGGGGCTGAGGAAAAGGCCAGACGAGTTACAGACAAAATCAAACGTTAACGTCGCTCCACACACCACATCGTGGTTTAAGCTTTGTTTTTTGACCCTGTTATATAATAGCAATGCAAGGGACAGCATGTTTGTGTCCCCCCACTCCAAATGTTGAAATCCTAGTCCCCCAGTGTGATGGTTTTGGCCTTTGGGAGGTGATCAGGTCACGAGTGTGCAGCGATTAATGCCCTTATAAAAGGGACCCCAGAGAGCTCTCTCACCCTCTTTCTGCCACGTGAGGCTACAAGGAGAGGTTGTCAGTCTGCAAGCTGGAAGAAGGTCCTCCTCAGAACCCAGCCAAGCTGTCACCCTGATCCCAGACTTCCAGACTTCAGCACGGTGACAAATAAATGTCTGTTGTTTAAACCATCCAGTCTCTGGTATTCTGTTATAGCAGCCAGAACTGACTAAGACAAATACCTTTCCCATAGGGCTGTTGGAAAGGATGGCCAGAGATAACCCATAGAAGGTGCTTAGCGCAGTGCCTGGCTCCTAATCAGTGCTAGCAAGTGTTAGCTATTGTTATCAGGTGATCAAAAGAGTTGCTGCAGGAGTGAACACATAACTAAATCAAAGAATGACTGGCTGACTGGCAACAGTCCTCGATAGGAACAGGAAGACTGTGGGGGTAAGACGAGCCTCACGCCCCACCCCCCTGCTGAGAGCCATGGCTACCCCCTGCCTGGACCCACACTTGCCCCAGCAAGAGCCGGTGCTGGTCTGACACACAGATTCCTTGGCTGTGTTTCTCTGACAATTATAACTGAGGAATTCAGCTTATTTTGGGTGAAATCCTTGGAAGTCCAAGTTCAGATCTCAGTCTGGGCAATGCAGCCACATTTTCCAATGAGTAACTCCCTCCAGTATAACTCCTGGCAAATGATCCTATCTGTCGCTGAGAGAATGTGCCGTCATTCGTGGTAAATAGTAAGACCACTGCGTGGGGCTTGACTCATCTGTCAGGGAAGGGGTATTTTGAAACCTTGACCTCATTTGCAAACATGTGTTTGCACATACCTTTTGTCAGATGCAACTTTTCCGTTCCTGGATTTAGCTCCTCCAGATTTTTCCTGAAATGAAAGATGTAACTATGAAGAGAGATAGAGAAACTTTTAACAGGTCTTGACTTCAGGTATGTCCTGGGGGAGCTCATCTGTCTCTGGGCCAACTTTCTGTTGACTCTGGAGCCAGCACTAGGGAGACAGAGAAGGAAAGTACCAAAATGATAACAGCTGCCACTTACCGAGGGCTTACCTGTGTGCCAGCATCATGCTAGCCGCTTTATGTACAGCAGCTTCTTCACCTGCGTTATCGCCCTGACACATAGGACATGGAGACCCAGAGAGGTTAAGTGACTTGCTCAAGGTCATGATCTGAAATATGAATTCAGCCTGCCTGTCTCCAAAGTGACTCTGTTTAACCACTGTTCTAGACACTACCTGGATATTACCTGCCTTACAGCATCAGCCAGGAGCATCTGGCCCTCTGGTTGGGGACCTGGGGAAAGTTCTCGGTGTTTTCTCAGGCTATCAGGCATTGTGGGGAAGAGAAGGTAACTAACCGGAGGTCTCTGTGATTTGTAAATAGACACTTTGGGGGAAGCGTGGGCAGCCCTGTAATCTCCCTCAGACATCCAGGTCTGCCTCCCCGTCTTCCTGACACCCCATGTCCTCCTCGCCATGCTCTGTCTGAACACGAGCCCCATGGCCCTGAGTTCTTTGCCTTCCCCCCAAACCACCACTGAAACACACCAGCTTCTCCTGAATTCTAGCAACCTTTACTGAAATGCTCCATGTTGTTTCTCCCGTGTATAACCCAGTGTTTCGCACACAGGAGGTGCACCGCAACATTGCTGTGGATGAGGAGGGGGCAGGTGACTTAGGGCTGAGTCCCAGCTCTGCCCTGACTTGCTGTGTGATCTCGGGTGAGTCTCCAGCTTGCTACTTCATCTATGAAATGACGAGGTGGCTTCTCCGGACTCTTTGACCTGTTGAGGTCTAGATCCTGTGATTCCTACACGTGCATCTGAAGGACAGACTCGGGCTCTGGAACCCCTTTGAGAAAGCTGGGGTCCTGGCCAGGGCCCTGTATCTCCTGCCTGCAGCCAACTTTCCTATTCCAGCTGATGGAAAATAGCATTATTATTAGTGTGCTCACAATCATCAATGTGTTCAATAGAAGGATATTGGGAAATCTCCTTTCATAGGCGTGTTTAAGGACAGAGCAGAAACCACTATTTCCTAATACACCAAAAACTCTGCACAACTAATTATAAAACTTTGAGTATAAAATTTGGGGAAATGAGGGACTTCGATTGCATTCCCCAATGGTGTTTCTCACACCCAAGAGCTAAGGCTAGGCCAGAAGCAAAGGGGAGGCACCGTGACACACTGCACCAGGAGTCCCTTAGGATGGCTTCCCAACCACCTATGGCCAGACTCTTCCTAAGGACAAAATTAGCTAACTTGACTAGAAATTCATGCTCTTGTACAAATGGGATCTTGGAGAGAATCATCATCTCACTCTCAAGTGACATGTATATCTATCTTACGGTGACACCCCATAGATATGGGCCAAGCCAAAGGAGTCACTTGAATTGCGGGAAGTTTGGGGCAGATAGATGGGCAGTGCCACAGGAAGCTCATGGGGAAAACTTCTGGGCTGATAGGACCTTGCAATGGCCCCTGAGACCGATGACAGCCACTGCCACATGCTCTGCCAAGACACCAGATCTGTCCTCATATAGAATTTTGTTGAGAGGGCCCAGCCAATACCCCAGAGTGCCTGTGAGATGCCATTTGCCCTGGCAGGTCTGATGTTTGCTGCATGATTGGTCAAGAATCGTGGGGGGTTGAAGGCTATCCAGGACGTAGCCCCGTCTAATAGAAATCCAGTGTGTGTTCCAGCCTCTGCAGCAGAAGCCTCACAAACTTTCTGAGATTTTTCTGCAGCTGCACAAATCTGAAAACCACCCCCTGATTCTGTTCCCTAGTAAAAAAGACATAAAGAAACAAATTGGAGAAGCTAATATGAACCAGAACTGGTTTTAGAAAGCAGGAGGTTGATTAATTACATGATTATTAAACATGAATCTCCACAATCATCCAATCAGTCAAACTCGACTGTGCAACAAATATTTTTCGAGAACCTTGCAATGGATGTAACATGGTGCTAGGTGCCATGGGGGGTGCAAAGGTAAGCAAGGCATGCTTTTTCTCTTTAAGATAATCTGGAAGAATTGTTTACGAATAATGTAACACCAGAAAGATTGTGATCAGTGTTATAAGAAAGGGACCAGGGCAGGAATTTAACCTGGGTCCATGAGCCTCCCCTCCCCCCAAATCAACTGGAACATTATGTGTGTGCACATGGTGAGGGAGGTGAGGGTCCGTGGCTTTCATGAGATTATCCAAGTGGTCAGTGATTCTGTTAATTGAGATAAGCCAAGCTCAGAAAGGCAAATACTGCATGATCTCGCTCAATTGTGGCATCTAAAAAAGCTGATCTTACAGAAGTACGGAGTAGGAGAGTCATTACCAGAGGCTGGGGAGGTGGTTGGGGAGGGAGTGATGGGGAGAGGTTTGTCAAAAAGTACAAAATTACAGTTAGACAGGAGGAATAAGTTCTGACGTTCTGTAGTACAGCAGGGTGACTGTAGCAAACGATATTAGGGGTTATATTTCAAAACAAGTAGAAGAGAAGATTCTGAATGTTCTTACCACAAAGAAATGGTACATGTTTGAGGTGATGGGTATACTAAACACCACGATTTGATCATTACACAATGTATACATGTATCAAAACATCACACTGGACCCCATAAATATGTACAATTGTTATGTGTTAATTAAAAACAAAACCAAAGTGATCGGCAATTTTACCACCAACACTAAAACACACTGTTTTAGAAATGAAAACAAGAAAAGGATCACATTTGGTTGGGCCGCAGGTGGTACGGGGAGCAGAGGTGAAGAAAGATATTCTGATGGAGGAGGATAAGCCTCCAAGAATGGGCAGAATTTCAGTAAGTGGAGATGTGGGGAAGGCCCCGGCAGAGAAAGTATTATGACCAAAAGCTGAGTGATGGGAAAGCATGGCGCACGTTCAAGGAATTGGGATTAATCCAGTTTGCTGGATCATCCAGGAGAGGGATGAGAGGGGACTGCAAATGTAGTCGGGCATATTCAGGACCACAAGGTGAACTGGTATTTGCTACTGGCCAAACATTTGTTAGGGGCCGGCTCTGCGACCTGCCTTCAAGGCAGGATGGTCTCCATCCTGAAGAAGCTTATAATTTTAATTTAGAAGAAAAAATATGAATAAGCAGAAAACAAATTAATTTTAGATATAACAGGAATTCAAAAAAATTTTGGCTAAAGTATTCAGAGAAGCTTCAGGGAGGAGGTGAACTTGGAGGTCAGTCTCGATGGGTGGGGAGGACACGGCCAGGCGAATTTGTGGAGAAAGTGCCTTCCAGTTGGAAACAGTACGAGCAACAGGGAGAAGGTGGCCAGAAGAGAACAAAGAAGGTGACAATATCGAGGAGAGGTGATTACTTGGAGAAGCAGCTGTGTCGAAGGGCAGGACAGATGAATTTGAGAAGGTAGGTTGATACTAGATTAAGGAGCATTATGAAAAGCAAGCTGAGTTTCCCATTCTCTCCAGGATCTCCTTCCCCACCCCCCAGGATTCAGTACTCCCAGTAAAAAGTCATATTAACAAAAGTAATTTTTACAATTTCTTTTATGGAGAATTTTCAGTATATGTAAAAATAAAGAGAGATGCGTGTACTCATCACTCAACTTCAACAATTCATGGCCAAACTCCTTTCTATACTCTCTCCTGTACTATTTTGAAGCAAATCCCAGACACCATATTCTTTCATCCATAAATATTTTAGTATACATCTTAAAAAAAGGACTCTTTACTTTTACATAAGCATGATACCATTTCCGTACATTGAAAAATTAACAATACTTCATTAATATCACCTAATAGCCAGTCAGCCTTCAAATTTCTAATTGTTTCATAAACAGTTTTTTTTTGAGTCAACACATCCTGTTGCCCCTGCTATAGCGCAGTGGTGCCTCCTGAGTATCCAGGACTACAGGTACGCGCCACCACACCCACTAAATTTTTTATTTTTTGTAGAGATGGGGCCTCAGTATGTTGCTCGGGCTGGTCTCAAACTCCTGGCCTCAAGTGATCCTCCTGCTTTGGCCTCTCAGAGTGCTAGGATTATGGGTGTGAGCCACCACACCTGGTCTGTTTGATTGTTTGAATCTAGAACCAAAAACAGTTTCACATGATACAATTGGTTGATATGTCTTTTAAGTCTCTCTTAATCTATAGCATAGGCCCATCTCTTTGTTGTTGTTGTTATTTTCTTTATTTGCAGTTTATTTGTTGAAGAAACCAGGTTATTTGTCCTATGATGTTTTCTACCTTCCGGATTTTGCTGATGCATTCCTGTAGTATGGTTTAACATGTTCCTCCATCCTCTGTGTTTTCTGTAAATTGGTAGTTAGATTCAGAGCCTTGATTATATTCAAATTTGAGCACTTGAGAATAGCTAGATATTATTGAGAATACTTTGTAAGAGTCCAATGCTAGGCCAAGTCTTTGCACGCATTGTCTTATTTAATCTTGAAAACAATCTCATTGAGTCTGCACTATCATCCTTGCCATTCTACAGAGGAGGAAACTAAGGTCTTGAGAAGTCATATTGCTTGTCCAAGGTCACATAGTTGTAGGTACTGGAGCCAATTTAATTGATTACTGAGACCAGATGTTTATCCACTGTGCATGAGCCACTGCGCCCAGCCTGTAATTATATATTCTTAATGCATCATTTAAAACTCCAATCCAGGACAACACTTTTATTAATACACATCTGTAGAAAATAATGAAAGAGCAATACAAACTTCTTCTGAAAGGAGTAATAATAATGATGACAAATATGATAGTATTACTAAAGAGTAACATTTATTGACTGCTAGTTTGTGCTAAGATGTTTACAAGTGGCACTGTGCTAAAGCAACTCTATGAAGCAAGTATTGTTATCCCTGTTTTACAGACAAGTAAGTAAAGGCTCAGAAAGGTTAAGAAACTTTGCCAGTATTACAGAGGATGTTTTAAAGACTTTGATAAAAATCTTTCAAAAACACAACTGCTTTGGATTTTCAAAACAACCTCCTAGGAGATGCCCACACACTTTTTTGCCTGAAGAATATCTATTGTCAGCAAATCCAGGGCAATTTCTTGATTTTCTCTAACACATGATGTATAGGACTGACGAGAAGAGAAGCAAACCAGCCCCGGCTCCTTAAGGATGAGGTGGCGACGATGCTGCCTCACAGGACCGCAGTCAGGTGTGATTCCAAACGTGGGCATCGACACGGGGCTCTCCGCATCCCTCCAGGCCTGATCTACCAGGGAAGGCAAGAAACTCTGAGACCAACAAGCCTATTTTCATTTCTAACCGTGGTCCCATTGATCAGACTTCTGACTGCTGAGTTTATTTGCCTCTAGCGACCTGTTCCTCTTCCCATCAGCCAACACCACCAGGATGATGACAACCTGGGTCCTCTTATAAACTTTCCTATTGTTTGCTATTTGCCAACATTAAAACCAGCAATACTTACCACTTTGCTAACATTTTTCTTTCTTTTTGTTATTTTTCTCTCTTTTATGTTATCTCTTTCTGTCACTTCTCTTTTCATCTGTTCCTCAAGTATTGACTGAAGCAAACTATACTGGAGATTTTGGCATTCCCTGATGTACACAGGGTTTGGTGTCAGCTTTTAGGAACCTCCAGCATCACTTCCCACCTTCTTTTGTGCAGCATGTATTCTATACTTCGGCCAAATTCTATACTTCCCGCTTTAGGCATAGAGCACATCTTGATTCAGACTAGCCACATTTAAGTGCTCAACAGCTACATGTGGCTGGTGGCTACCATTTAGAACAGCACAATGTTCGACTGTAAACTCCTGGAAGGAAAAGCTAGCTTGTATCTTCAGGAACCAGCTCAGCGCTTGACACATAGTGTATGCTCAATAAATGTTTGCTGGATAAAAAGATGGCAGGGTGGCAAGATAGATGGATGGATGGAAGGATGGATGAATGGATGGAAGGATGGATGGATGGTATTTCCTGGTATCACTTTTCCTTGTCTTTGTTCATTGTGTCTTTGCCCTTGTAGCCCACTGTCCTTAACTATTGCCATCCTGTTCACCTTTCAGGCTCACCTGAAATGACACTTCTTCCCCAAAACTAGATGGGATCTCCTCATCTGTCTGTTCATCCATCCCTGCATTCTTCCATTCATCCTTCCTTCCATTTATCCTTCCTTCCATCCATCCTTCCGTCCATTCATCCATCCTTCCATCCATCCATCTATCTTGCCACCCTGCCATCTTTTTATCCAGCAAACATTTATTGAGCATACACTATGTGTCAAGCACTGAGCTGGTTCCTGAAGATACGAGCTAGCTTTTCCTTCCAGGAGTTTACAGTCGAGCATTGTGCTGTTCTAAATGGTAGCCACCAGCCACATGTAGCTGTTGAGCACTTAAAATGTGGCTAGTCTGAATCAAGATGTGCTCTATGCCTAAAACACACTTTGGATTTTGAATGCTTAACATGAAAAAAGAATATGAAACATCCTATTATTGATTTTTAATTGGTTATATGTTAAATGTAAAATTCTCTATATATTTGATAGTAATGTGATTAAAATTAATATGAATGGTGTCTTCTTACTTTTTGAATGTCACTGCTAGAATATTTTAAATTATATATGTAGCTTGTGTTGGTGGCTCATATTCTATTTTTATCAGACAGTGCTGGTGTTGAAGAAGGATACAGGGAGAGAGAAGAAAAAGTGTAAGGACTTTTTATAGGTTTTTTAATGCAAGTGTGTACAGGTGCATGGAGGGATTGTTTTTAGTGCAGGAGGCCATGAGAACGCAGGGAAGCAATTTATAACGTGTCAAGCATCATGCTAGGCTCTACAAATATCCTTATGCACTATGGTAGGCACTTCAATATCCTCTCACATTGGCTTGGCACTTTAAATATCTCACTTAATCCTGGCAACGGCAATCACGCCAATCTGACCACGTCTGTCCCGCCACTGGCCCTGCCTTAGTCCAAGTCACCATCATCTCTCAGCTGGACATTTGCCACAGCAGCCTGTTAACTGGTCTCTCCCCAGCGCTCTTCAATCCATTCTCCACCCGATGGCCAGAATGAGCCTTCTAAAACATAAACCGGTCATGTTGCTCCCCAAATTAAAATTCTCCCACTGCTCCTCACTGTCCTCTGGATAAAAATCTAAATTCCACCTTGAGGTTTACGTACTGAGATTGGGCTCCTCCCTGCTGACCCCCTCAGTGCCGGGTCTCCCCACGCTTCCCTGCTGCTTCTCCTTGCTCTGGTCGCTTGAGACGTCCTTCTGGGCTTGCACTCTCTTCTCTATGTGTTGCTTTCGCTGACAGAACTTTCCTCCTCCCTTTATCTGGTTTACATTTTATTCTTCAGATTATATTTTCAACATTACTTTCTCTAAGAAGACTTGCTGGAACTTCCTCCCACCCCCACCCGCCACCATTCTGGGTTAAATGTCCCTCGTACTTGTCCTTGGTTCTTGCTTTGAGTCCCAGGATGCAGCACTTGCCATACTGTGTTGCCTTCTCTCCGCCTCTTTGGATCAGAGGCCTCTGTGAGAACCTGCTAAAAGCTGTAGATCTTCCCTCCAGAAAAAAGAGTGCATGATAAATTTTGTAATTTCAGAGGTTTTATAGGAGCCCTAAAACCCTCTAGGTTCCCATGGACTCCAGATTAAGAACCCCTGCTCTATTACAATTCCCTGCCCATTTGCTTATATTTCCCGTATGCCCCTTGAAGGGAGGGGCCATGTCTGTGTTAACACAGGCATTTCCTCAGCACCTAGCGCAGCCCCTAAACACAAAAGACACTCAATAAGCATTTGTCACAGGTACGGCTTGCATAAAACATTAGGGTGCGAGGATTATCATGCCTTTATTTTTCTAGATCAAATTAAATCTGACTTAGCCACAGCCTACATGGTTGACCAGAAATGTTAAATTAGTAATTTTCAGGAACCTCTTCTCACGAATTTTTCCAGAACTCCAGTACTTATGTGGCTCAGGAAAATTCTGATTCCTTCTTTCTCAGCTCATTGGAGTCTCTGTTTTTACTCTTCAAGGTACCACAGTTGAGCATGATCTTTCATGTTGGTCTGATACTACTGCCCTGGCTGGCCTGCGAGACGGATGTCACACTGGTCTCTGCCCTGAGATCCTACTGCTCAGGGAATCATGTTCAAAGGGGACCCCTGTCTACACTCCTCACAGACACCTCAAACCTCCCACTGCTCCATTATTGTCAGGGAAACAACTCTTCAATTCAAAACAGCCCCCTTGTCTTATCTCTCTGGGATGTCCTGATGTGAACCTCCACCCCCAACAGGTATGATGGGGGCTGAAAACTCAAATATTAATAAATGTCTCAAAAGATGTGGCAAGTGAAGCAGGTCAGCTTTAAGAGACGGTAGACGGTAGCAGCGACTGAGGCATCCTGGGAAGCACATGCTTTGTCTTTGTCATTAACAAATGAGTAGCAGCTAGAGCATCAACAAATTGTTGCTGAATTTCCAGATCTTGCAATTTTTCAAGGGAAGCTGGAAATCTGGATTTTCATGTGATAGCTCTTTTTTCTTTATTTTTTAAAAAAATAGCTTCATTGGGGTATATTTTCCATATTCGTATATCCACAGTATACAATTCAATGGGTTTTTTTTAGTAAATTTACCAAGTTGTGCAACCATCACCATAAATCAGTTTTAGAACATTTTCATCAACCCAATAAGGCCCCTCATGAACATTTACTGTTAGTCCCTGTGATGCCCTCCCTCCCCTTACCCCAATCCTCAATTCAGGCAGCTACCATTCTACTTTCTGTCTCTGTAGCTTTACCTTTTATGGATATTCCATATAAATGGGATGATACAGTATGTGGTCTCTTGTGTCTGGCTTCTTTCACTGAGTACGACGTTTTCAAGGTTCATCCATGTAGTTGCCCATCTCCATAGTTTGTTCCTTTTTGTTGCTGAATGATATTCTATTGTATGGACATACTATACCATTTTTGCCTATCCATTCACCAGTTGATGGACATTTTGGTTGTTACCATCTTTCAGCTATTATGAATAACACTACTATGAACATTTGTGTGCAAGTCTTTTGTGTCCACATATGTTTTCCTTCTTTTTTGGTAGACATCTCAGGATAGAATTGTGGGATCATATGGTGAATTTATGTTTAACTGCATTTTTACTGGAATCAGAAACACATAATATGTTTCACTTTTTAAGAAACTGCAAAGCTATTTTTTCAAAGCGGCTACACCATGCTACATTCCGGCCAGCCGTGGCTCATGGTTCCTGCTTCTCTACGTTCTCACCAACATTTGTTATTGTCCATCTTTTAGATTATAATCATTCCAGTGGGTGTGAAGTGGGATCTCATGCTGGTTTTGATTGGCATTTCCCAAATGGCTAATGATGTGGGTTAGCCCTTGATATTTAAATGTTGGAATTCATTCAAATAAAAAAAAATGCTGCATATCAGTCCTGTGCACATGGAACAAAACAAGTTCATGGGCTGGAACTGCCCTAAGGGAACAAGTTCAGACTTCTGACCTAGACCCTGCAAAACAATGGTCTGTGAACTTTTTCTTTTGGGGGTGAAAGCAGCCTAGACTGCCAAAAAAAATTACTGTGGAGAGAGAGGAGGATTTCTCACTCTTCTGTAATAAACTTGTACACCAGAAAGAAAAACAATTTTCAATCTATTTATTCATAATGCCACATTTTTTTCCAGGAAATCATCATATTACATCTTTGTTAATGAGTCCTTTAGGTACATATTTGTATCCCTTTTCAGAGATGAGGCTAAGTAATTTGTGAAAGGTTAAATAAACAACCAGTAAGCAGCAAAGTTAGATTGAAAGCCAGGTCTATCTGGTTCTAAATCCTGTGTTTTCCCCCTCAAAATGGCAGCAAATTCAGGGATGGAGCTACATGGGTGAAACTGGAGTCAGAGGAGCCAGTCTGGGATGGATGACAGAGATACAGGGGGACTAGGTGTGGGGAGCAAGGGAGAGGAAGGAATCAGGGTAGTTTCAAAACTGTTTCCATTAATAAAGGGAAATTGGGAAGAGAGAAAGTTTGAGTGATGGGAAAGTTGAGATAGAAGAAAACAGGTTTGAAGTCTGCTGCTTTTGCAGTTTCCCTACCATGCAGGTAGAGATGTCTGGCAGACAATTGAAAATATAGGGCACAAGTGCTGGAGAGACACCAGGGCTAGAGATACATTTGGGGACATTTTCTTTATTATTAATTTTTCATCAAAACTAATGTCTTAATGATGTTTAATGCTAGTGAACGTCCTGTATCCCTCTTCTGATGGTCCACTGAGTTTGTTTTAAAATTACAAGAGGCCGGGCGCGGTGGCTCACGCCTGTAATCCTAGCACTCTGGGAGGCCGAGGCGGGCAGATCGTTCTGAGCTCGGGAGTTCGAGACCAGCCTGAGCAAGAGCGAGACCCCATCTCTACCGAAAATAGAAAGAAATTAATTGGACAGCTAAAAATATATAGAAAAAATTAGCCGGGCATGGTGGCACATGCTTGTGGTCCCAGCTACTCGGGAGGCTGAGACAGTAGGATTGCTTGAGCCCAGGAGTTTGAGGTTGCTGTGAGCTAGGCTGACGCCACGGCACTCGCCCCGGGGCGAGAGAGTGAGACTCTGTCTCAAAAAATAAAATAAAATAAAATAAAATAAAATAAAATAAAATTATAAGAAACCATGGAGTCAGTGGCTTACAGGGCTATTTGTGTGCGGATTCGCTAAGCACGGAACACTGCATTGAGAAATGACTTTGGTGGCTGACAAAGCCGAGACTCAGGCCTTAGAGATGGAGTCTTTGGTCTTCTCTAAACACATTTAAAAATTCAGAAGAGGAATATCATTCACATATTTTCTAAAATTAACTGGTACTCCATGTGCAGACTGCATTTGAAGGACAGACCTCTTTATGGAGCCAAGTCACAAGACACCTGGACAAGGGGCAGCCACCCCAGAAGGCAGGTGGGGGTGGGGGACCAGATGCACTAGGACAAAGGACAACACAGAGCCTGACTGAGACTTCCCCAGGAAGGACTCTGCACTCAGCTGCCTTGGAGTCTCCTCTGAATTCCACCAACCCTTCCTTATCATTTCCTGCCTTGTTTTGTTTTTTGTTTTATTCACTCTTTTGACAGACTAGAAGTTTCCTAGGCTTGGGCAGATACATCATTTCACACGTATTAAAATGCACCCATATCCAATATTTAATAACTTCATCTTGCTGTAATTTTTTTAAAAGGATTTTGATAATTTTCAGTTTTTGTAAGAATAATTTATTTTGTTCATGTGGTTTAGACTTTATTATATTTATATATAATTATGTAAGAGTTGTGTTGCAGTTGACTAGATTTTGAAGACGTTTCATTAAATATTTATTAACTTCGATTTTTCCAGTTTCCCTTCCTTATTTTGGGGCTTTTTTTTTTTTTTTTCAGGTCTCAAACGTTTCCTAAGGCCCTTGAAAAGCTCACAGGCCCTAGGGGATATGAGAGCGCTGCAGGAATCCACCTTATGTTCCTAAGAACCCGTCACAGCCCCTCTCGCTTCGGAAGCTCTGCTTGATGAATGAATGAAGAAACGAATGAAGGAGTGAGTGAATGAGGTGAATGAAATCTTTTCCCAAGTCTTCTTTCCAAGGTCGGCTCTCTTCTCATTCTTCTGGTATCTCCAGCCCTGCTTGGAGGTTGAGCAGGGAGGCCCCTCCCCCCAGCTAACACCCAAACTGCAGTCTCGGAGGAAGGCGTCCGGCGCCCGGCCGACTCCGGCAGGGTCAGCTTGGGACCCAGGGTCCGGACAGTGGCCGGTTCGCTGACTACAGCCGGGGCCCCAGCAAAGCCCATGCGCACCCCCGCCCCTGCTCCCTTCCCCCACTGCAGGTGAGTCGCAGAGCAGCGACTCCCGCCCCCCGCAGCCCCGGGGGTGACGTCAGGCCTCTGGACCGCACTCTGCCCCGCCCCTGCAGGCAGCGCCGGGGGCCCGCGATTCCGCGGTGGAAGCCCGTCCCGCTGCGGGACATGCCGGCTGCGACACGCAGAAGCGGCGACCAGGCGCTCGAGTGTGCTGCAGCGGCGGCCCAACGCTAGCGCTAGGGGCATTCACTCAGGGCTGGGGACTCCTGCCGCGGCATACCTGCCCCACGGTCCGCACTGCCCGGGTCGGCGCAGCGCGCCAGCAGCCGCAGAGTCCGCACCCGCTGCCTCGCGGGATCGCGGGGCGCCCTGCTAGACTCAGCTGTCCATCTCCGCCCGAGCCAGCCAATCGCCCGCCACTGTTCCGGCCGCACCTCCCGGAATCTATGACGGGCGTGAGGACCAACCTATGAGAGTGGGGTCTCGATGGCCTGGGCTGGGAGTGGGAGCCAATGAGCATCATTCCAGGTGGGTGGAGGGAGCGGACTCGGGAAGGTAGCTTCTTTCGGGTTGCTAACGTCTTCCCTTGGAGATGGGCGCGCAAACGGACCAGTGGGTCTGGGGGCGGCGGTGATGGGCGTGGAGCTGGCCCAATGAGGGTGGGAGTGGGTGGAGCAGCCCCAAGCAGCAGTGCTAAAGGAGCCCGGCGGAGGCAGCGGTGGGTTTGGGACTGAGGCGCCGGATCTGTGGTCGCGGCTGGGGACGTGCGCCGGCGCCACCATCTTCGGCTGAAGGTGAGAGGTGCGGCTGCCGGGGTCCGAGTGCGGCCTCCTGGGGCGGGGGGACGGTTTCTGGAAGGAGGGACAGAGCCCGAGCTGGGGGGACCGGGCGGCTCTAGGAGGCAGGAACGGAGCCGAAGCGGGAGCTGGGGAAGTGAGAGGGGGTTCTGGGCGGGAGTGTTTGTGCTACAGAGACCTTAGGTTCGTGCGAGCAGGGTCCTGGGCGGGAGTAAACGGGACCCCAGTGGGTGGAGATGGAGAGACCCCTGGAAGGGTGGGGAATGAGGTCCTTGAGAGTGAGACCCCTGCGGGGATCCGGGCCTGGATGTGCGGGAGGGCGACCCCTTGGGGGTGGGGATGGAGATCTAGGGGTGGAGATGTGGGGACCAGGTCCTCGTGTGTGGGATCCCTGGGGCCGCGGGGTTTGGGGCTAGTGCCCTGGTAGGGGTCTCGGAGTGTTCCGCGAGTCTGTGTCTGCCTCGCAGGATGGCAGGGGATTCTGGGGTGGGCTGGAAAGCGTGTTCCCTGTGGCGGGGCGCTGGACTGGAAGGGCCCCTGCGTGAGTTAGGCCGGGCCGGGCCCCCCGGGCCCGGTGGAGGGGTCCGCCGAGGGCTTGGGGGAGGGTGGCGCGCGCCGGACCTGTGGGGTGGAGGGACGCGAGGGCAGAGGCTCTGCGCGGCCGGAGGAGCGCGCGGCGGGCGAGGGGAGAGTCGGACTCTTTTGGCGCTGGGGAAGGAGGGCGGGAGGGGGGCGTTATGCAGCGCGCTCTGTGGACCGCCGGGGCAGGGGGTGGACGCCTGGCAAGGCCAGGGCGGTTTGAGGGGGCGAGGCGGGAAATGTCGCGGGGGCGCGCTACTGCAGGGCGGCCGGGGGGAGGGTCAGCCCTCGCCTGGGATCCCTTTATTGTGTAAGCGAGCTGGGAATGGCTCGCCGCAGTCTCTTCCTTGGCTTCTGCAGTTGGGGTCACACCCGGATCCTATAAAATCAGACTGGAATTGGGTCAGAGGGAAGTTGAAGCCGCGGAGTCCTGGCATTTGCGGGGGCTTTGTGGGCCTGTGGTGGGCGGATGCGGCCCGGGGACGCGGGAGGCCCCCGGCCAGGCCTGCCTGGGAACGAGGGCCTTAGGGAGGAGGTCGGCGACTCGGCGAGTCTGACCCGGGCTGGTGAGGTTTGGGTAACGTGGCCTCTGCCTACAACCGTTATCTCTGTGTCTTAGGGCCTCTGCAGCTCCCTTCAAGATCACTGCGGTGGATGGAAGGGGGTGGGGTGGGGGAAAGCAGGCGGGGTGGATCCAGACTGCAGATGAAACAAAGACTGCTGTTTTCGCTGAATAATATAATACCAAATATAATACTTTGGCTTTGCTGAGATTTTGTTTTTTAGCATTGAGACTGAGGATTCTTTGAGTCAGGTTTAATTATTCTTGATAGTATCTCACTCTGGAAAACTTTATAATCTATTTATTGTTTTATCTCTTTCATCAGTCTGCCTTTATTAATTATTCTCTTTAGTCCCATGTTTTTGATGTTCGAGTATGCCCTGTCTGTCTCCGTTCTGGAAAAGTGGCCATTTTATGCATCTCCTTACTTCTGCATCTTCAATTCTGTTCTTCCCCGTCCTTATCTGGAGACAGCATATGGTGTAATTGTGCGATATAGCATGAGCTTTGGCAGCAGAGGGATGTGACCCGGGAGAGCCTGGCTTTTTATTTGGGTTCCTTAGGGAAATCATTACAATGAATACAGCCTGGATGGAAGGTGAGATGGAGGAAATTTTGAAGGGCACGTTGTAGGGCGGAAGACTATATGCTTCAACCATTTATGTACTTTGTTATCACATATGAGGAATTAAAATCTGGTGTTGAATCCAAGTTTTGGGAATATTTAATATAGTATAAAGATATTAATTGGGAGATGGGGCAGGCCATAAATAGCAGTAGTGGCCTTTTGCATTTGGTTTATGTTTGTGATCGTTTGGTTAAGCACAATTTTGATAAGTTATCAGACTTGCCCAGTCCTGTAATGTAAGTGACCTCAACGGTAGCATTACACAAATTGGGACTGTTCTGTTTTGTCTGTTGTAGAGTGATGCTCTGTCATGGATAAATTATCCATCATTTTTGTTTGCCGTTTATTATGCAAGCTGTTCTTAAAATTCAGTTCTCCTCTATCCTCACGTACAGTAGGTGCTAGGAGGCAGTTAGGAAGTTTGCTGGGTGGCATTTCATTGGAAGTGAAAAATGACCTGGGGGAGGAGCCCCAGGGGCGTAGGTCAAACCACTGTAGGGTATGGGAACTTTGACTCCATAGGGAGCTAATTCATACACAGAGACATGATTTAATTATAATTAGGCAGTTATTTCAGATGATACCAGTAATCCTCAGATTATGTCTGCCACAAAGAGGTTCCTGTTTATTCCTTTTTCCCTAAGTACAGGAATTATTTTCTATAAAATGTAAAGCCTTTGCCAGATTGTGTTCATTGAACACAATCTTTCAGCCGTAATTGGTAGGGTTTTTATTTAGTGGAGACGTAAAGTGAATATTGTTCTACGTGCCCTTCAAAACTTCCGCCGTCTCACCTTCTGTCATTGTAGCATGTACTCTGGAGCTGAAATCTGGGTTTAATCCCAGCTCTGCTACTTGTTACCTGTGTGACTTGGGCCAGTTACTGGCTTTCTCTGTACCTTAGATTCCTCATCTGTAAAATGAAGATATTAATAGTGCCCACCTCATAGCACTGTTGCGAGGATTAAGAGTTGACATATGTAAACTGCTTAGAATAGTGTCTGGCCATAATTAGTGATGTATAACAATGGTATTTGCTATTTTAAAAATTGTATTGTCCTTTCAGCAAGACAAAGCATTTGGGAGTGGTACACTGTTAAACATCAGTATTCAGATTGGGTACCAAATGTACAATGGAGTAAAAAAAAAAAAATGCAACATATTTGACAGTCACAAGTGAAGAGTTAAACTGAATAAAACGTCTTCACTGGCCTCATGAACTCTCTCAATTAAACAACAATATGAGCACCTACTACCTGCAAAGCCCTCTGGTGCAATGCAAGGCAGGGCAAGAAGAATGTCAGAACAGTACAAAATGTTAGGAGAAGGAGAAGGATTAAATTGCCCGATTGACCTGAAAAGAACTTCTGAAAGGGTGGTATTTGGGTCAGGAGTTGAAGGAATAGTTGGTTTTTGGTTGTGAAGAAGTTGAGGCTCATACGAGGGTAGGGAATGTACATGTAAATATTGACCAGTAGGTACAGATCCCCTGTTATATACCAGGGACCGGGCTAAGCACTCTAGATATGGCAAGGAACAGCAGCTGTCCTTATAGTGTCTGGCTGGAGAAGAATCTGAAAAAGTGAAAGTAAATTATAATCCTAGTACTAAGTAAAGACCAGTGAATATATGTTCCATTTAAAAAAAATGTGTATGTATATAATTTCCTCCCACAAAATTGGGAGCTTGCTGTGATTATACTTTTGTGATCTATTTTTTTTAAAAATTAAATTACAAACATTTCCCCACCTAGAAAAAGTACTGACAAATTTAAAATGTCCTGATTTGGTAAAATAATTTTTAAATGTATAGTCAGCTTTTTCTAGACCTGCTCTAGAAATAACTTGTTAAGTTATTCTAATTTATAGTCACTTACTAAATTTAAGCATATAATTACATGTCCAGTGTAAAGTTAAAGAAACGTGCACATGCCTACTGGCAGCAAGACAGTTTCCTAAGTGCTGTATAGGATATACAGTTTATACTTAATAAGAATAATAAGAGTAACTTATCATATTTTGTTATAGTTGGATATTTCCCCTTTTAATAGATAGACCCTGTCCTTCTGAAAGGTGGTGTATGTATCCTGTTATTTGTCCTTAAATTCACCTAGGATGTGTCCTACCTCAGAGCCTGCCTCCTTTCTTCTTACCCGTGTGCAGTTTTTAAGTTGGGAAGAAAAGACTTGTTAGCAGTGTTATTAGACCAGTCCCTAAAGGTAATTGGCTTTGGAAACTGTTCTTCAGAATGTACGTGTGCCCATGAATATTTTCTATATTACCCTCTTCCAAGAGGATGCCTGAGAAGACAAATGCAAGTGTAGTTATAAAATGTGCTAGCAGTTTTATCTGTAGAAGTCTTAATAACATTAATCATATTTTGTGATTTATTTTTTGTTTCATTTTGTGGTTTTTGTTTTATCCAAGTCCATGACCTTTAAAACATCCGTGTATTCTTTAAACCATGTTATGAATTAGTCTAGAACATTGGTTTTAAACCTCTTTCTCTACCCCAGCATACCTACTAGTAGCAGTGGCTCACCATGGCAACCACAGAACTGTGGAGCAGTGGTTGTCAGGTGTGGCCCAGGACCAGCAGCAATAGCAGCATCTGGGAATTTGTTAGAAATGCAAGTTTTCGGGCTCTACCCCAGACCTACTGAATCAGAAACTCTGCGGATGGGGCCCAGCAATCTGTATTTTAATAAACCTTCTAAGTGCTGCTGCTGCATGCCAGAATTTGAGAACTGCTACTCTAGAGCATGTTTGAAATGTATTACATTGTTACAAATAATTTCTGAAGCATCTTAGCTATTTGATTCTAGTAAATTATTATTAGAGGTTAAAGGGCTAGTATCTGTACCCATTATCAGTGATTAATCTTTTAACACACAGAGTCCTCAGAGAATCTAAAGAAAGTTATGGGTGTTCTCCTTAGAATAGCACACATATGCACACACCGAGTGTACAACATTTTTATACCATGAAGGATTTCATGGAGCTCAAAATTTGTCTTTGGACTCAAGGTTAAGAACCTCTTAAGAACTTTGGACTACTTTATGATTTCTCTTGAAGCCTACAAGGGATACCTTGTATCTATCCTCTTGCCTGCAAAGAAACCCCAGCATTTTTGGCTGGGTGGGGTGGGAGAGAGGGAGGGGAGAAGATGGGGAGATTTGATAGAGCCAAGAGTAGGTACTCAGTTGGGTTCTTGTGTTGATTTGAATGAAGTCATGGAAACTATGAAACTATGAAATTTCTAATAACCTAGAATTTATAGTAATAGTAAAAATGTGTAAGAGAGTATTGAATTCCAAAAAGATATTGTCAGGCAGGAATGACGAGTCATATCAGTCACAAAGGTGAGTGATGAATGCAGAATCCTGTCATTTGATCTAAAAAACCAGTTGTACAAGTTTAGGAGGAGATATAGCTTAGCAGTTATATGTATGGAGCTTTCTCTAGTAGCTCCTTATGAGCCAACAGTAAATGAGTGCTAAATAAACCAGTGAGTTCTTGAGATACATTAATTATAAAAGTCACAGAACGAGTGCTTTCCTCAGTGTGGCTAAGGTTGTTGACAGTTCCTTTTTCTTCTGCACTGGTCAGACTGTATCTGGACTTCCACGTTTGCTGGCCCACACACTCAGGAAGGCATAAGCACATTGGAGTCTGTTTATAGGTGAGAGATCGGGGTGGAGAATGAGTCTTGATGAATGATGGAATGCTGATGAGACCAGGTAGGAGCAGCTGCAGGGTGGGAGTGGAAGCCTGGACAGCTACCACCATGTCCTCAGAACGCTGTTGTGTGGAGCTAAGTTACACTTGTCTTTTGTGGCCCCATTTGATTGCATTAAGAACCCATGAGGCCATAGAGAAACTTGTAGGGGGATTGATTTGAGGTATTCATCAGAACTTTGAATTTGTTGTCCGAAGGTAGGATGGGAGGCATGTTTTAGACCTGAGTCTACTCTCCTGGCAATCACGTGTTTTTGTAGCTTTAGCCTGGTGGTCACACTAACTCTGATACCACTTCATGGACCTTTCTTATGCCTCTTTGTTTTGTTTTTCTTCTTTCTTCTTTCCCTTCTTAACTCCCTGTTTAATTTGTGGTGAGGGTGAAAGAGGAGATGAAGAGAAAAAAAGGTCAACCTGGAGAACTTTGCTTTTTTTTTTTTTGGCCTGTTTTTCAGCCCTTAGTAACTGAGGGCAAATCTTGAGTGGTCGTCAGACAGCCAGAGTCATAATTTGTGGTCAGTCCTGAAATTTACCTTGGAAACTTGGTAAGAGGAATACCCCAGCTCCTTCACTTAGAGTTTATGCTTTATATTTACGAAAGGTTTCAAGTTTCTTAGAAAACTAAAAGTTGTAAATTATTTTGTATTTCTTAAACATCTAACTTTGCCTTCCTCCACTTCTCTTAGAGGCAATTGCTCGTGGATCCTTCTGTTTACAATGGCACAGAGAACTGGACTTGAGGATCCAGAGAGGTATCTCTTCGTGGACAGGGCTGTCATCTACAACCCTGCCACTCAAGCTGATTGGACAGCTAAAAAGCTAGTGTGGATTCCATCAGAACGCCATGGTTTTGAGGCAGCTAGTATCAAAGAAGAACGGGGAGATGAAGTTATGGTGGAATTGGCAGAGAATGGAAAGAAAGCAATGGTCAACAAAGATGATATTCAGAAGATGAACCCACCGAAGTTTTCAAAGGTGGAGGATATGGCAGAATTGACGTGCTTGAATGAAGCTTCTGTTTTACATAATCTGAAGGATCGCTACTATTCAGGACTTATCTATGTAAGTATTTTTCCACATAATCACATGAATTGGTAACTGGGAATTAATGTAAATTGTATATCTTGTCGTAATCAAATGAGAATGTGGAATACCCATGCTGTCTGTGTAACGTTACTGTTTCTATTAAAGACAGAAGGATTGTCACTTGTTTACCCAAATCTTGGTTTACTTGAAATCTTCACATGTTAAGTATAAATCATCCAATCTGCAATGAAATATAGTAAAGTGGTTTTTGAAGTAGTGGTCTGGAGCATAGTAAGGTTGAGAGAGCATGTGGCAGAAAGGCAGACCAGGGGCTTTAATAAGGTAGTGAGAGTTGCATTAATAGGAGAACACGTACAGCAAAATGGTAGATAATCAAGTGCGTATCCAGGAGTAAAGTGGAGAGGCTGCAAGCTTAGAGGTGTCAGTGAAGAGCAAGAACAGCTTCGCTGGGTACAGGAAATTAGGAAGGATGAATGCTGAGGTTTTTAAGAGGAAACAGTTCAGGGCGAGATTGAGGCTAGGGTTGTCCTGTGGTAGCTCCTGACACATGTGTTACAGTCACTGTGTCACTGACCATGTAGAAGTTACTGACAGTAATGCAAGCCAGATACTAAAAAAAAATCTGAAATGACGAAATAGGTTTGAAGGGCTGGTAGAGACGGCAGTGATTTTGAGGAAGGTAGCATAGATAGGACTTAGAGTAAAGGAAAGTAGGGAGAAAAGTTGGCAAGAGTTCGAGATCAGAAAAGGGTGGTTGAATTTTACGCAAGGAGTGTGCTGCTGAAGCTTATGAATAATTCAATACTAATTGCCTCATAGAAATGGTTTATTTAAGGAATATTTATCGAGCACCTACTATGGTGTAGGTGCCGGGGATAGTGTGGTGAACAAGACAGGCCAGGTCCCTGCCTTCATGAAATGGCCCGTGAGGAAGTGAGACAGGGCTGTGGGGTAGTGTGAGCAGGAGACAGCTTTCCACAGCGGGTCAGTGAAGAGCTCTTTGAGAAGGTGGCATTTGAGATGGAGTCTGACTGGTGGGAGGGAGCTAGCCATGGGAAAAGCTGGGAAGAGAATAATTCGCTCATGACCTTTGTTGGAGTAGTTTCAGTCAAACCGGATGGATCCCCCCCATTTTTTTTCCTCTTTGAAGTAGGATGCAAAGTAGGAGAGTGAGAGGCAGCAGGGCTGGGAAGATGGTTTGAGGAGAATGGAAAAGGCTTAGAAAGAGAAGAAGCCAAGGTTAATAAAACAACAGGAGAGTAGCATTGAGAATCCAGCTGGCTTAGTATAAATGGGGCAGAGCTCTATACCCAATTTTAGATCTTCTCACACTGTCTAGATTTTTAATGTCAAAAATAGAAGAAAATAAAAACAACCTTCATCCATTGTCAATTAACAAAAGAGAGAGAGAGAGACTTCAGCCGAGACTGAGTAACCATGTGTAAGGCGAATACATTTTTGTCTGGTTGTGTGAATTTGCCAGACCATAGGATTGCTCCAGGTCTGTGTGGGCAGCGGAACTTCGGCTCTCCATTGCTGCCACAGGTCATTCCCTGCTTGTCTTTGGAGTCCTGGTTTGGTAGGAGTGGAAGTCTGGGCAAGAAGGGGTTGATGGACCAAGGGCTGGAGTATTTAATGATGTCGAAGAACAGGGTTAATGGGGGTGAGGGAGTGCGGAAACTAGAAACTTAAAAGGTGGTGGTCAGGGCTGGGCACAGTGGCTCACGCCTATAATCCTAGCACTCTGGGAGGCTGAGGCAAGAGGATTGCTTGAGGTCAGGAGTTTTGAGAACCAGCCTGCGCAAGAGAGAGACCCTTCTCTACAAAAAATAGAAAAATTAGCCAGGCATGCTTGCACTGGCCTGTATTCCCAGCTACTCAAGAGGCTGAGGCAGGAGAATGGCTTGACCGCAGGAATTTGAGGTTGCAGGTGAGCTATGATGACACCACTGCACTCCAGCCTGGGTGACAGAGTGAGACCCTTTCTGTGGGGGGGAGAAATGGCTGTGGTCAGACAGTAACATCGGTATCTAAGATTTGAGAGGTGGGTCAGTCTGAATGAAGCCCAGTGCAGAGAATTGTGGAGGGCTAGAGATGCAATGGCACCACCGGAAAACCGTGGAGAACGACAGGCTGAGAAGGAACCAGGCTGGGTTTCTGCCAGAGCCTTTGCCTTGATCCCCCACTTTAGAGAGAGAGGCGAGATAAATAGAAAAGGAAAGGAGACTGTGGTTGTAAAAGGAAAAGAATGAAGGAAAGGACAGTTTATTTTATTTGTAGACATTCCTCATAATTCTGAGATTTTGCAGGTAACTTTCACTGAGTTTGATTTTCCTTTTTTTTCCAACTTAGGGACAATCTGAGTGAATTTCTGAATTAGTTTCTTTTCAAAGCACAGCCTCCTTGGTCTTTATAGAAGAAGGATCTGAGTTTTTCTCAAAGTATTAAGGTCACAAGAGAGATGGGGGTTTGGGAGATTGTATCTTCAATTAGCGGGTGGAAAGAAAGCATTCTCACCTAAGATTCTCGCTGGAGCACTTGACTCTAAAGAAGTCTTGTTAAGAGAATGGGGCTGGGGAGAGCCACAGTTAATTGTCGGCAGTGTGATGAATTTGCACTGGGCTTTGGAATTAACTGATCAGTTGAGGTTGATTGATAGAGGTGCCATGATATAGATGATATAATAACTTGGGTAGGACCTTTTTGGACATGTTTCTATAGATAAGATATAATGTAAATTCATTTAAACAAGTGAGGTTGCTAACAGGTTTAATTATGTTCTTATATTTTCTTTGGATTTATTCTCTCTGACCTCCAAATTCTCAGGTCATTAATTTTCATCTTTTTTAATATACCATTTAAAACTGTAAATATCTTCTCTAATCCTGTTTTAGCTCACCTTGCTGAATTTTTCTTATTCAGTTCTAAATATTTTTCTAATTTCTATTATAATTTCTTCTTTAACAACGAACCATTTAAAAGTACACTTTTAAAATTTCCAAATGTTGGTTTTTAAAAGTTCTTTTTGTTACTGATTTTTAATATAATTGCATTGCAGTCAAAGAATATCGTTCATATAGTATCATGCCTTGTTTTTGTTGAAATTTGCTTGGTGTAGTATATTGTCAGTTTTTATGAGTGTTCTAAATGTGTTTGCAAAGAATGTGTATTCTGTTGGGCGTAAGGTTCTATATATGGCCATTAGATTAAGCTTTTGTGTTTGTTTAAATCTTCTATAGCTTTGCAAATTTTTGTCTGCTTGATTTATCAGTTACTGAGAGAAGTGTGTTAAAATATCCCAATGTGTTTTATCAACTAAGTATGTATCCGTAAACAACATAGTTTAGTTTTGTCTGTTTTTGAATTTTTATATAAATGAATCTTAGTGTATAGCTTTTGTGTCTGTTTTTTGTGTGTTTTTTTGTTTTGTTTTGCTCTGGATTATATTTTTAAGATTCATCCACATTGTTGTTTTGTGTTTCTATAATTCAGTAGTTCTCAAAGTGTGGTCTATGGACCCCTAGGGTTTCCTGAGACCCTCTCAGGGGATCTGAAAGATCAAAACTATTTTCATAATAATACGAAGATGTTATTTGCCCTTTTCACCATTGACATTTGTACTGAGGGTACAAAGCAATTATGAATAAAACTCCTGATACCTTATCATGAATAAAGGTAGTGACCCCAGACTGTACTAGTAATCACATTATTCTTCACAGCCATTTATTGGCAGTTTAAAAGATTGAGTTTCACTGAAGAATGTCCTTGATAAAGCAGGAAAAATGATTGATTTTATTAAATCTCAACCCTGAGAACATGTCTTTTTAATATTCTGTGTGATGAAATGGGAAGTATGCACAAAGCACTTCTGCTGTATGTGGATATATGATGGTTACCTTGAGGAAGAGCAAGTGTTTAGTTATTTGAGTTGCAAGCTAAACTTGTTCCTTTTTTAATAGAACACTATTTTCGTTTGATAGAATGATAGATAAACTATGGTTACTCACACGGAAGTATTTGGCTGACATTTTCTTGAAAATTAACAGTGCGAGCTTGTCACTTCAAAGAAAACAACTGACTGCATTTGTTGCCAGTGATAAAATTTTAGTTTTTACATGAAAATTAGAATTTTAGGAAACTTGTATCTACCACCATGAACTTGACAGCATGTCAGTACTTTATGATAGATGGTGATAATAATGAAAATGTTTTGTTTTGGGTTTTTTTGATGTCCTATAGTGAAATGTCATCATTTGAAAAATTTGAATAACTTAGTGAGCCAGTGTTTTCCAAATGATATATGCATGATGTTACAAAAACATGCACGGGGGAAAGATTCATTCAACGTGCAAGATAAGCCAATAGATTTTGATATAACAGAATACGAGAAGTTCACTGATAGAGTTTCAGATGCTACAGTGCATCTAATCTTTAAAAAACTATCAATTATTAAGTTTTGGTAGTATCAAAGGGGAATATCCACAGTTATCTGAACAGGCTGTTAAACTGTTCCTCTCTTTTCCAACTAAATGTCTGCGTAAGACTGATTTTCTTTATGTGCTGCAACCAAAACAACATATCACAATAGACTGAATGCAGAAACAGACATGAAGATTGAACTATTTTCTCTTAAGCCAAACAATAAAAGTTTTGCAAAAATATAAAACAGTGCCACTCCTCTCACTTTTGTTTTGGAAAACAAAAAGTTATTTTTTTGTAAGAAATGTTATTTATGCTAACATGTATTATTGTTTTAAAATGATTAAATGAACATTTTAAAACTCTATATATTTTATATAAAACAAAATATCTTTGGGGTCCTTAATAGGTTTTTTGTTTTTTTTTTTTTGATACAGAGTCTCACTCTCTTGCCTGGGGTGAGTGCTGTGGCGTCAGCCTAGCTCACAGCAACCTCAAACTCCTGGGCTCGAGCAATCCTACTGTCTCAGCCTCCCGAGTAGCTGGGACTACAGGCATGTGCCACCATGCCCGGCTAATTTTTTTTTTCTATATATGTTTTTAGCTGTCCAATTAATTTCTTTCTATTTTTGGTAGAGACGGGGTCTCGCTCTTGCTCAGGCTGGTCTCGAACTCCCGAGCTCAGAACGATCCGCCCGCCTTGGCCTCCCAGAGTGCTAGGATTATAGGCGTGAGCCACCGTGCCCAGCCCTTAATAGTTTCTAAGAGTGTAAAAGAGCCCTGAAATTTTAAAAAGTTTTGAGTAGTTTTAATCATTTTTCTTGGAATGTAGTATTATAAGATTTTTGACCCAATGAATTTAACTACCCAGCTGTTTTTGTATATTGTCTTTTTTCCAGCTTGGTACTATTATGAACATTGCTTCAATGAACAGCCCTGTACATATACCTGGTGCACATAAGCATGGCTTTCTGTAAAGTGTATAACTAGGAGTGTAATTCCTGGATGATAGGCCATGCATATCCGTCACTTATTTCTTCAGCTTTTCTAGGTAATGCGCGATTGAGTCAGAATTAGTAGGAAACAGAAGGTTCTCAAACTAGGTATTTTGAGAGTTTAAAAAAGGGAAGATTTACAACTGTGGGTAGAGTTTAAAAAACGAACAAGGGATAATGCAGTATCCCAGCACTAGTGATGGCTGAGAGCCCTTGATACATCTTGACCTTTAAAGACGTAACAGGAAAGAGCTGTCACCTGAACTCGGAGAGGGTGGCTGGATGGAGAAGGCTACCTGATAGGAGCTGTGGCCTGCCTTGGAGGGATGCAGGCAGCTCATGCTGATAGGCAGGGAGAGAGCATGGGGAATAAATGTCCTCATCTTCTTCTCTCACCCTCAGTCTCATGCTGAACTCAGTTTGAAGCCAGAGGAGAAGGGAATTTGATTCCTTTCTTAGGGTCAGCCTCAATTTCATCTGGAATTGAATTTTGTGTTTGGTGTGAGGTGGGGACAAGATTCATTTTTTTCCCCAAATAAGTATCCAGTTGACTCAGTGCCATTTACTGAAACATAATCCTTTCTCCACTGCTCTGAAGTGCCACCTTTATCATAAATCAGGTATTCGTAAATATGTTCTTGACTCTGTTCTGTTTCATGGGTCTGTGTGCTTATCTTTTGGCTATTGCATTTTCTTAATTATTACAACCTTGTAAATATGTCTTAGTATCCAGTGTGGTAAGTCCTCTCATTTTTGGACCGTGTTTGATCTCTGGTAACTAAAACTGCAGAAGCGAAACTTCCGAGAAGGAGGGACTGCTGTATTCAGCTTGGAGTTTCTAGTGTTTTTGAATCTGTGGCTTGATGCCTTTTGTCAGTTTGGGAAAATTATTAGCCATTATCTCTTCAGATCCTGCTTCTGTTCCTTTCTTTTCTCCTTTCTTGGACTCATACCTGGTATGTCAGACCTTTCACTGTGTCCCATCTAGCTGTCACTTTACATGTTCATCCTTTTTTTCCAGTTTTAGAATTTTCATTTAATAGTTTCCAATTCTCCGTCAGAATTCGCAATCATGTCTTTCAATTACTCGAACGTGTTATCATCCAAGACAATAATACAAGTCAATAAAAATAGACTCACTGGGGATCCAGTTATTATTATATCTTGGATTTTAGTCACAACTTGTTGCCTTGTACGCCTGGTTATTGTATTGCGAAGATAATTTGAGGCTCTGGGTGACATTAAGCTCATTCTGGAGTTTTGCTCTGGGCATGCAGTTAGGCTAAGGGCAACTGGGACATGTAGTGCAATCAAGGGTTGACCTCCTTCCCAGCTGGGCCTCAGGCTGTGTGAGGGCTGGTCTATTTCTGGTATAGTCTTAACTCTTAGGGTGTAGCCACCAGGGTCCCAACTGAAAGCTTGGGGTGTTTACCACCCCCAGCCCCTCCTCCTCGGTGGGCTGGAACTCTTTAATTTTTGCTGCCTTAGACTTGCATGCGGCTTAAAGCTCTGCTTAGCTTCTTCTCAGCAACAGTTTTTGGGATTTGTAACTATTACCTGTCTAAAAATGAAATAATTTCGTATCGTTATGTATTCAGTCACTTTTCACATTTTTTGTATGCCTCATAAATAGGTCATAAATAGTTGGTTTGTTCAATTCAGGATCCAAACAAGGTCGATGCATTAGAATTCATTTTTGTCTTAGTCCACTTTGTGCTGTTAGAACAGAATACCACAGACTGTAATTTAAAAACAGTAGAAACTTATTTGGCTCACAATTCTGGAGGCTGGGAAGTCCAAGATCCAGGGGCCACATCCAGTGAGGGCCTTCTCGCTGTGTCATCCACGGTAGAAGGTGGAAGGGTAAGGGAGCGCACAAGAGAGCAAGAGAAAGAACTCGCAGCCTCAAGCCCTTTGATGACTGGCATTAATCCATTCATGAGGGTCGAGCCCTCCGGACCTGAGCAGTTCCCATTAGGCATTGGAGATTAAGTTTACAACATATGCTCTCTGGGGGACCTTCAATCCGTAGCATTTATGTCTCTTCTAATCTGTGTGTTTCCCCTTCTTCTTTTTTTATTTGAAGACACAGAGTGAGTTGTGCTGTAGTAATTCCCATATTCTGGGTTTTGTTGATTGCATTCCTGTGGTGCTTCCTATAGCCTGGTAACTGGACCCAGAGGCTTCGACATATTTGAATTCAGGAGATACTAATGCCAAGTTGTCTCTTACTTTATGATGTTGAGATTGATCGGTGAGTCAGTTGTGAATCAGTTTAGGATTTGCCAGCCCGATTCATCCGTTAGGTGTGTCCTCATCTGCCAGTCACCTAAGGATTTTCATAGGCAGTGATAAACATTGTCCAGATCCATTGTTTCATTAGGGGCTTCAAAATGGTGAGAGTAATGCCATCACTCTTTCTGCATTTATTAGCTTGATGAATTCTTTTTTAACTCAGTATATATTCCTCCCCCACGCAAAGTTTTCTTCAAGTTTTTATCGATCTATTTATTTTTACAGAGTTTTGGCCTTTTATCTCCTAAAGGAGCAATAACAATATGTTAATTATCCTTCTTCTGCCTTCCATATTCATCTTCCTTCTGTGTATTATTATTTCTTATTGGTTTTACCTTTGTAACTTCTTTTTCTTTTTATTATTTTACCTTTGGCCTGTTTTTAAGAAGGATGCTCTCCCTGAATAAAAGCGCCTACTCTTATCACTTGATTTCTTGAAGTGTCCATTCTGCTCTTTTATTTCAGACGATTCCTTATAGTCTTTTCTTGCCTTGGTCACCTGTCTTTTCTTAGGCATGTCCATCCTAATATATAGAGTCCATGTGATACTATATTCTGTTGCAAATATAAATCTGTTTCCTAAAGATTTGTCTTAGCTTATTTTGTAGATAATTTCCATAGGTAATTTTTTTCTCTGAATCCTGTGAATGATTATGTTTTCCTTATTTTTAGGGCTTTTCTTTTTTTTTCTTTTAATACTCATGTGAATTTTATCTAAGTGCAGTGTTTACAGGTGGTACAGGTAAATTATTCTTACATCCCTCCCTTTCCTTTTAGGTAGTGGTCTGATTTCTTCTGAGCTACAGTTGGGGTGTAGGGTTGTGTGATGTTCCCATTTCCATCCCCTGTTCCTAGTAGGAGACTTTGTGTCTCTGCTCCATTGCATTGTCATCCGCACCTGCCTCCATGTCCTGGTTCTCTCATCCTTCGAACCTGTGAAACAGTCAATGCATGTACATATCCCTGCTTTCTTAGCAAGAAGCTTGGCACTCAAAGGGTAAGTAAAAATTGCCACTACTGGACAGAGGAGGACAGGCATTCCAGGCAGAGTGGTCAGCATAGATAGAAGCCCAGAGGCATAAAGCAGCATAGCATGTTTGAAAAATAGCATTTTTTTGGTGTTCAAATATTTTTGTATGTCTCTCTTAGATAAAGTATACAGTAAAATGTTATTATACAAACCTTTGCAGTTTGCATAATAAAACCTCAGACCTTTACAGTTCTTCAGAATTTTCCCAAGGCTCTGGCAATCCAGTATTTCCAGCCACTCACTAGGCATCCTACTCAGCTCACCTACCATATCACAGTCTCCATACGTTAAAGGAGGATTTATTATCTTTTCCCACAAATCAAATTATTTTCCCTTTTGTCAATAACGGTCCTCATCTCTGAAGCTTGAAAACCTGGGAGTCCTCCTCCATTTAGGCCTTTAATGGCTTTTTTGTATGGAGAGTTTCTGAGTTCTGTTGAGTCTGCGCCCAGCTTTCTCTGTGACTCATCGCTTCTCTGTTTTGTGATGCCTGTTCTCTCGTCTGGGCCCTGTTGTCGCGCCAGGACTGTGGAGCAGTCTCCATTTCTCTCCTGCTTCTCACCTCCTGCCCCTTCCGTCTGTTTCCATATGGCTGCCACCTTTACACTTTGTCTAAAATGCTTTCCTTCAACCTCTCTTCTCTCCTGAACCTCTAGGACCTCATCACCTATAGGGGACAAAATCTAAATTGTTTGGTTTGACTTCCTAGGCCCTTATCTCTCACATTCCACAAAATAAACTATTTTCAGCTGCAGGGGTCTTCTCACACTGCCTTGGATATGTCCTGCCGCTGTAAGAGTTTTATGCTCTTACTGTTTGAATAGGAATTCCTTTATCACTTCTTTTACCAAATAGTCTTTAAAAAGAACATCAAAGCCCGTCTGGGTCTGACTTTTGTACCCAGTGTTACAGTTTCTGACAAGATGGTCATGACGGTCAGTGCCTGGAGTTGGTCGTGTGTTCTGCCCCAGAGCTTCCTTTGCTATTTATAATACCTCTTCATCTTTTCCTTTCTCTGTTTGGTGCCTTATATTGTGACTTGTTTGTTTAGTGTGTATCTGTTGTCTTCATACTAGAGTGTATGTTTCTCGAGGGTGTTTAATATCTTGTGTGTGTATTCAAATACTTAATGAAGTTTAATTTGAACTTTAAGGTCCCCAGAGATATTATTTTAACAGCATACTGCCTTCCTACCATGTGTCTGGAGGAAGACAGAAATGAGACAGCGTCATTTCAATGATCAGTTAGTTTATGCAAGAGCCTAAGATTTCACCTAATTTTCTAGGTAGTTAAAAGTTAGCTCTTTAGTAATATTCTCACTTTACTGCTTCTCTTTAGCAAGCATAGGATACTGATGATTATTTCAACCTTTTGTTTTTGATGACTTACTCATATTTGTGAGACTTACTCATCTTTCTAATACTAGTCCTCAGAAATGTACCTAACACATGGTAGACACACATGTTGGGCTTATTTCTGATTAAACATGTCGTTGTTAACGATCCATTACTGTGCCATACATGCTATAGGAAGTTAAGCTGAATTTGTGTACTTTAACTTTCTTGGAGGCTTTTTAAATTTTTTTGCTGATCTGTAATTATTTGCCTCTTATAAAAGTGAAGTACAGAATCTATAGCTTCATGATAGACTGTGATCTAATTTTTGAATGAAAAAGTGGGGTTGGATGTATAAGAATTCATTGATGCACTGTTATGATTTGTTGACTTTACTGTGTATAAATTAAAGTCAATAAAAAAATGGAGGTTGCCTCTCCTTGTTTTTTCTCACCCTTAATAAAGCCTTTATTTTTATTGTCTCTCATTGCCTTTTTGTCATATGGGCGGCAGAGAAACACTGGGCTAGTTAGACAAGAGACTTGATTGGGAGAAAGTAAAAATAATGTTTATTGCAGAAAAATTATAAGACCGGATGGTGGTCTAGGAAGCCCAAGAGCTGCTAGGGTTTGCTGAGGTGTATACTGTGTGTACGAGAAGGCCGAGAGTCTGCACACTTGAGTGGTCAGTAAGCAATTAATGTGGCCTCAGGCAAACAAAGGACAGATGTCCATTCGGCCAGCTCAGAAATAAGGCGTTATAATAACAAACAGCCCAAATCAGTGAATTTGCCTTTTGCCCCTTCTAAACCACTAATCTAGGTAGGAAGTGCATTCCATGTCTGAGCCTGCACTTAAGAGTTCAGGAAAATACAGGGAGAGCATCCAGAGAGATGGTTCTGATCACTTGGCTATTTTGGCAGGCTTT
Source organism: Indri indri (assembly GCA_004363605.1). Classification (NCBI taxonomy): domain Eukaryota; kingdom Metazoa; phylum Chordata; class Mammalia; order Primates; family Indriidae; genus Indri; species Indri indri. Next base: position 66,368 of record RJWJ010005281.1, read on the forward strand.
CCTTCTCTTGTTTTAGCATTAATAACTGCAGTATTCAAAATAGTCATCTCTAGAGGGCTTTCTCATGGCAATTGCCAAGGGTCTCAGCTCTGATGGACACAGCTGTTAGAATCACCCTTTGTGTTCCCTGGTGAAGCTGGCTGTGTAGCCAAACACTGCCAGTCTTCTAGCATTTTTTAGTGTCCTCTTGCTTTTAGATTTTGGTCTACCCAAATCACTTTAAATAAAAGGTCTGTTTCATAATGCAGTTGAGTGTCCTTTCTAAATTCCTTCAGAGGGCTAGAGCATCTGGCAGAGATTCTAACTGCTCTTGTTTTTCCATAGTTCCCAGAGACAGCTTTGTAGACTGTTCTCAGGAATTATTCTATGTAAATTTTAAAAACTCAAAAGTCTTAAGTATTCATAATGTTACTTCTGAATAATGAATATTATACTGGTCTGGAAAGGCTTGTATCTTTTAGATTAGCTGCTCTTAAAAATTATTAAGAGGCTGGGTGAGGTACTTCACACCTGTAATCCTAGCACTCTGGGAGGCCGAGGCGGAGGATCATATGAGCTCAGGAGTTCGAAACCAGCCTGAGCAGGAGTAAGACCCAGCTCTTGCTCTATTTTTCTTCTACTAAAAATAGAAAAATTAGCCGGGCACAGTGGTGCGTGCCTATAGTCCCAACTACTTGGGAGGCTGAGACAGGAGAATCACTTGAGCCCAGGAGTTGGAGGTTGCAGTGAGCTGTGATGATGCCGCTTCACCCTAGCCTGGCTGACAGAGTGAGACTCTGTCTCAAAAAAGATTGAGAACCCCAAGAAGCTCCTGTTTGTGTGGGTTATATTTATCGATATTTACTGTATTTGAAATTAAAACAAGTTTTAAAAGTTTATTTAAAAATAATAATGGTAAACCCATAACAAGTAACATAAATTAATTTTAAAGAGAACTATGTTTTCCAAAATGAAAAATACTAGAGTGAAAATTTTTAAATTTTTACGAATCTCTTTAATATCTTAAAAGATAGCTGGATTTTCATATGTTCTTCTGCATTCAATTGTTTATAATATATTGTTTTGGTTGAAGTATATGAAGAAAAGTCAGCCTTACACAGATATTTCATTAGAAAAAGGAGGAATATTTTAATCACCTTTTCAGATAATTGTAGATATTCTTCTTTGATACTGTACCCAAATTTGACACATGGTATTTTCTTAAAGATTAGTTGCCATATGTCTTTTTTTTTCTTTTATACAATTAAGTGTGACCAAAGATTAGTTGCAGTATGGAATCTGAAACTACATTAATGAGCTTCTCATACCTTGTGTACTCGCGAGAGAATGAATGTGAAAAGGCAAATAACACATTGTCTGAACCTTAGTAGCACTGTGAAGTCATGAAGCACACATCATTTCTATTTTACAGATGAGGAAACTGAGTCCAGAAGAGTGCCACTTAATAAACTATCTGTGGGAGAGCTACTTGTGTAGTAATAAATTGCCCATTATGGGCTAGATTTAATTTTGGGAATAGACTAATTTTCTGAAAGATGAAAACCTCCTGTTTAAATGACCATGTGGTTTCTGTCTCCTGATTGGACCCTGACTGGTAAATGCAGAAGTTTTTTTTCTGTTGTTTATTTTTTTAACACTATTTTATTTTTATTCTAGACTTATTCTGGACTCTTCTGTGTAGTCATAAATCCTTACAAGAATCTTCCAATTTACTCTGAGAATATTATTGAAATGTACAGAGGAAAGAAACGTCATGAGATGCCTCCACACATCTATGCTATATCTGAATCTGCTTACAGATGCATGCTTCAAGGTAACTGGAAATGTTGGAATACTAAATACCCAGAATTTCTTAAATATAATTTATAGTGGTTTTTAATGTCTCCATCTGTTCTACAAAAGGTTTTAATTTTATTTTTTAAAAAGTAATAAAAGTAAAAGTAATGTTTATTGTAGAAAAATTGTAAGTTCTTAAGATTAAGATAGACAATGTGGCCATTTTCTGTAGGAAGCTGGTATGTTTGTTGCTCTATAACAATATGTCATGTAAATTTTTATGTTAAAAAGCACCTAGTTTTCATAATACATTTTATTCCCACCACAAGCCAGTATAACCAAAGCTCTATTACATTAGGTTTTAAAACTAACAGGAAGAATAATAGGAAAGGTGGATTTTTCAGTGGGCAAAGAAAGATTATAAAGTGTTATTTGTGATTTAAAGTCATGTAAAAGGAAACAACAAAAATTAAAAAGGATGTTTTGAGTTGGTTGATTTCAATTGTGTTCTTCTGGATTAGAGTGAAATACATATTTGAAGAGTCATTCATTTGAACCACGGCTTTAGACACAATGGCTTATGGAGGGCCATTTTTTGAAAGCCAGAATGTAGTAGTTTTGAGTGCAATGAATGTTACTGCTCCACAAGGCTGCATTTAAACACGGGAGTTCCTAGTGCTATGTGAAAGCCTAATCTTCTCTAGTAACTCTCCCTCTCTCTCTCCTTTTTTTAAAAATAAATTCTATAAGGTTTAATAAAAAATATAAGATTCTTATAAAATAGTGCCGTGATTTCAGAAAACATGATATGCTACATCTACCTTTCATCAAATTACAGGTCATGACAAGGTTCTCTTGGTGACTGGGACTGAAAGGTAGTGTGAAGGAATTAATATAAAAGTACAACACCCATTTCGGACTTCTAGTTTTGTTTGGATACTTATATTATATGCTAGGTCCTTTGAGGCAAACAGCAAGTACTTCAAGACTAGAATAGTGTCCTAGGTTGCTAAGGACAGTTTTGAAATTAAAAATGAGCTTAGGCTTTTAAAAAAGATTAAATTTAATAACCTTTTCTTGGGTTCAAAGTCAGAATACTAAGAAATGGCTAGGATTGTAATAGATTGCTGTTAGATTAATGGAGGAAGAAAAA